>JAWQFJ010002000.1:92500-95000 GCA_034096865.1 Theodoxus fluviatilis
TTAAAAAGGTGGAGTCTCATTTGGGAGCTCTGCATGTTTGTGATGATTTGAAGACGAGTTTTTTCAGCTATGATTGAACCCCACCCCCCACCCCCCCATATGCATGTATGTTCATGCATGCACACACACACACACACATGCACACACCAAGTTCATCATACTCTGCACAATATTTACTTCTCTTTTTCATGTAGTGTTAGAACAATACTGACATAAAATGCAATGATATTTTATCATAAACAGAATATGGACATTGTGTGAGAACTCTCTACAACAGGACATCATAAAAAGGGCAATGTCTGCAACCTAGCAAGTAGGCTAGCATATCTATACATAAATAACTAGAAAGCACTCAGAATGTGCAAACCTCCACCAAGAAAGCCACAATTCTATCTTCCATGCCCTGAGTACTTGCGTTCATTTTATTGCCTGCAGGAGGTCTCTGTATGGCACACACCAGCGTCATCAATAGTTTGACGTCATTAACTTCGTGATGAGCAATGAAATATGTATTATTATTGTAATTTCAAAACAATATAATATTACAACATATGACCTCCACAATGTAATGGCTTGTTCCTTGGGTGAAACCCTGACTTGGCACCAAATGCTACCTGGAGCCATTGTGAAGCTTTAAAGGTACTTGGCCAAAGTACCAACAAACCAAAAGTAAAACATAACCTCCTTGGCGGAGGTAATAAGCCTAATAATGACAAAGAATGCTGTATTTAGTCATCATAGAAAAAAAGGGTCGATAAGTAGGCCTGACTAATTTTTGACTCACATGCGAAGCAAAAGTGAGTCTATGTACTCACCCTTTTCGTCCGTCCGGGCGTCCGGTCCGGGCGTCCGGGCGTCCGAAAACTTGAACGTTGGATTTTTCTCGGAGACTATTAAGTCTATCAATACCAAATGTGGCATGATGGTGTATGATGACAAGGCCTCAAAAAACATACATAGTGACTTGTCCTTGCTTCAAGGTCAAGGTCGCAGGGGCCATAAATGTTGTCTAAAAAACAGTCATTTTTCACATTTTCTCAATTTTCTCTGAAGTTTTTGAGATTGGATACCTGACCTATATATGGTATATAGGGCAAAGTAAGCCCTATCTTTTGATACCAGTTTGGTTGACCTTGCTTCAAGGTCAAGGTCACAGGAGCTCTTCAAAGTTGGATTGTATACATATTTTGAAGTGACCTTGACCCTGAACTATGGAAGATAACTGTTTCAAACTTAATAATTATGTGGGGCACATGTTATACTTTCATCATGAGACACATTTGGTCACATATCATCAAGGTCAAGGTCACTTTGACCCTTATGAAATGTGACCAAAATGGGGTAGTGAACCACTAAAAGTGACCATATCTCATGGTAGAAAGTGCCAATAAGCACCATTGGGCTTCCTATGTCTTGAATTAACAGCTTTGTGTTGCATGACCTTGGATGACCTTGACCTTGGGTCAAGGTCACATGTATTTTGGTAGGAAAAATGTGTAAAGCATTTCTTAGTGTATGATGTCATTGGTAGGTTTAGTTATTTGACCTTGACATTGAAAGTCACCTGAAGGTCAAGGTCATATAAAGGTCAAGGTCAAGTATGTGAGTCGTATGGGCTTTGCCCTTCTTGTTAATCTTTTCTGAAGAGGCTAGATTGAGACAGCACACATTTCTCTTTTGCTGGAAACGTTTTTTAAAATTTGAATAGTGCTCACAGGGAAGATGGAACAGAATGCAGTTTGTTGTTTACCTGCAAGCTCTTTCTCCTTTTTCTTCTTCTTTTTTTATGATGGAAAAAAAAGCTTTAGAGTCAGCAGGAGAAAAAAGGGTTGGTCAGGTAACCACAACTTTTTTTGGGGGGTGCTTAATAATTATGTTTCAAATTGTTTATACAGGTGAGGTCAAGTGGCCAATGCTTTCCAATGAATGACAATTTATGATGTCTCCTGTTTGCATCTCTTCCAGATGAGAGCCAGCTACGGTACTAGCTGCAGGGTAACCAGTGTCCAGACACCGTGACAGATGACGCCTCCGGCGAAGAGATCTCTACTCTGCTACCTTGGTGTTCAAGACTTCCTTATAATCCCTTAGTGAACTTTCCTATGATCACGCAATGTTCAACACTCAGCAGTGACACTTCTGTCCATGTCATCAGCATTACTTGTATTCTGTCCGTTTTCGGTGCATGCAAGTTGTGTCTACACAATGTGATTACATTACAAAGGTTGTTGTGAACCCAGTATTATTTTTGCCGAACGTGTAAATCCTACAGTATTATTGTCTCCTGTGGCTGCTCAAGTGCTTCAGTATTATGACCCAAGTCAGCTTTGTGTTCGGTTCTTGAAAGAATAAAAATCAATTGTACATGTATGTCAGTTGAAATGCAGGTGTTGTCTCTGCACGGAAGAAATCTGCAAAGTTTTGAAACCCAAGTTTTGTCAAGTATGAATTCAATACCAATAAACGATTGCCATTAAAATTTGAAATACTGCACAATATA
>JAWQFJ010002000.1:102500-105000 GCA_034096865.1 Theodoxus fluviatilis
CAACCCTTGACTGCTGGGCTCCAGTAGCTCAGCCAGGGGTGGCCCCAGACAGCCAATCTGGCCACTGGGTGGCATCAGATCTCTAGTCGGCCAGCCCAGTCTGTCTCTAGTCTGCCAGATCAACATGGATGTGGACCTGGCCACCTTCCGAAGATCTCTTGTGACCATGCCCACATCATGAGGTCAAGCCCAAGTGCTAGCAAGAATTGGATAGCAGACGCTGCTATGAAGCCTTAGCATCCTGCCTCAACCAGCAGCTTCCAACAACTCCACACTTTTTTATGGCGTTGGTCTTCCAGTTCAGGGCATCTCGCCAGTTTCCATTAATGTGCAGGCTATGCACTGATAGGAACTAAGGAAAAAAAAAGTGGTGGTTATGGTAACCAAAATGACCCTCTATTTTTTTCTGCCAACCCTAAACTTTTTTTTATCATGCAAAAAAAAAGAGAGAAAGAAAGAAATCAATAGTAAACAACTTACTGTGAGCTAAGCCATCTTCCTTGCCCTAAGTGCACTTGAGGAATCCACTATTTCAGTTTATAACAAAACGTTTTCAGTGAATGAGATATGTTGATTTATATTAAATCTGACCTCTTCTTTAAGAAGAAGAAAAAAAGGAGAGACCAATCTACAGACCTTTTTTATAACCATGTGACTGTAAGCACATTTAAAATTATTTCCTAAATTATTTAGTGCTTGAAAATTCTGCATGGTCAATTCTAACAAAACAGGAAATCTGATACATATAATCAAAGCACACAAAATATAAATATTCTTGACAAGAATGTTCATTTCAGCCAAATAATTTGCAAGTGCTTCACATACACAGTGAAACAGAGCAGTAAAGCACAGGTGCACTGACCTCCCCTACAGCTCCCAGAGTCTCATGGTGTTCCTCTATCATGGCCTGGGCTGCCTTGAGGTCCTGGAAAGCAATGAACTGCTGTCACTTGCACATTTAGCATGACTGCACATACCTCTCTCTCTCTGTGTCTATCTCTGTGTCTGTCTCTCTCTCTCTCTCTCTCTCTCTCTCTCTCTCTCTCTCTCTCTCTCTCTCTCTGTCTCAATGTCTGTCTGTCTGTCTGTCTGTCTGTCTGTCTGTCTGTCTGTCTGTCTGTCTGTCTGTCTGTCTGTCTGTCTGTCTGTCTGTCTGTCTCTTTCTCTCTCTCTCTCTCTTCCATCCCATCCAACCCCACCCCCACCTCCCTCTTTTACATAGCAGAGAGCGTTGATTTACAGGGTGAGAATATAATGACAAGCTACACATTTCAGTTTCATGATTTGTTCTTTTCTTTGCTTTCTCATTCATTATTGCACTAAACTAGCACTGTAGTGATTTACCAAATACAATGACATGTCTTGGCAGTCATTGCAAGCACTGGTTGCCTTTTCTTGATGAGACAAATACTTTTTCTAAGAAATTAAAATTGGACAGACCTGTAGAGTAACACTCCTCTGTTCTCCTGCTGGATCTCCCTGAAAGAGCAAAACCTCTGTATTTGTGAAATGTATTTGATGGCATCCTTCCTGTGTTGTGACTTTCACAAAATCTCAAAATTCTTGAATACAGTGGGACCTGTGAATAGACACCCTCTAGATAGCGACTAACCTCGCAATAGCGGTCGGTCAGAGCCGGCACGGATCGATTTCTTAAGAAAATTACCTCTAAATAGCGACTAACCTCGCTATTGCGAATAACGACCCCCCCTTGCTGGTCCCGATCGCTGTTTTTACTTGCGAATAGCGACTCTCTCTTCCCTGGGGTGGCATTTCGCGAACCGTCTGCAGCGGTCGGGCTCCCTCTGAAATCGAGTTGGCAGTGGTGAGAGTGTGAAGTGTTTCACTCACTACACACGTGTGCAGTCTATCCTTTCACCTCGGTGTACATTTTCGGTTTAAACACCTTCTCATGTGCGCCCGATGAGTTGAATTTCGAAGAAGGCACAAAGCAAAATAGCTACAAAGAGGAAAGCGCTAACGCTGAAACAGCGGATGGAGTTCTTGAAAAAAATAGACAATGGTATGACCCTACAGGATGTGGCCAAACACTTCAATGTTGGATTGACACAAATCAAATCAGTAAAGAGTAAACAAGAAGAGTTGAAAGAGCGATGGGAAGATGGAGGCCGAGCAGACCAGAAGCACACAAAACGACGAAAGACAAATCTCAAGGTTCTTAACGCCAATATTTAATGCCTTTAAAAATTGTTTTGTTGCCTTTGCTGTTTGTTTTCTCATGTCTTTTATTTTCTATCTACACATGTGCATGTGTGTGTGATTTGAAATGTGTTTTTGATCATGATTATGGTTGAACCTCCAAATAACACCCTACCTCGAAATAGCACCCTTTTTGGTTTGGTCCCTAGAGGGGTCGCTATTCGCAGAGTCCACTGTACTTTGAATACTGCACTTGGAGGAGGCTGGGAACAGTTTCAGCAGTAGTTCTCCCTAGATATTGCTTCAAGGTACGATTGAAGGAAGGATGGAAGGATGGATT
>JAWQFJ010002000.1:107500-119542 GCA_034096865.1 Theodoxus fluviatilis
AAAAAAAAGTTAATGAAAGGTAAGGACGGCTCTGTTCCACTGGCCCGAATGCCAGCTGGCTTGCAAACTGATAAGAGTTACTTCCCCTGAAAGAAGTCTTCGAACGCATGCGCAGTCCTTCACCCGCCAGTTTTCGAAATGGCGAAAGTTAACTTCCGCAGCAAACAATCAGTCCAGATGATCGCGGATACAGTCACAGACGAAGTTGAGAGACTGTTGATCGAAAAGGCAAAGATTCCTGTTAGTGTGCGTGAGAGATATAAAACAAGATTTTCAGAGGTATGTCCCCCGCTGACCTGTAGGAAAGGTTGAAAATCTAAGTAACCTGTAAACACTAAGCAGTGACCGGCGTTTACGAACTCGAAACTGTTACTTCTCACACTGCTAATGTGTGATCATACCCTCAGTCATAATCATAGTCACACTAAAATTGTCGCCTCGCATGGTGTACTGTTATAGTTGCATTGAAATCATTATTGATACGCTTTTTATCATATTCCTTCACAAGAAACAACACCCAGCCCCCCTCCCCACCCCTCCCCTACCCTATCATGTAACCCTGTCCCTGTCTCTGATTACTACACCCACAGCTCTCAATGACAAGTTGCGTTAGTATGACTTTACTCCACACACTTACCTGAGCAATTTCCGTAATTGCATTGCAAGCTATTCATCTTACCGAATGTGATGGACATTTATGTTGCAAAATATCTGTTCAATCAATCTTTATTGTGGACAATCCATTCATGTAATGAGTACTGGCTTACTAATGAATCAGCTCAATGTAAACGTGTATAAAAACCAGAACACTGGCCGTCCAAAAAGTTAACTTGCTCTAGGTCAGCATCATGTGAAAACAAATTTTTGTGTGACAGGTAATGATTAAAAAGTTGATGCACATCAACATGCTCCTGTTTCAGGTGTATAACGCTGCTTTGCAACAGAATGCACTTGTTAATGGACATGAATATGTCAGTACCTCTGGAGAAGAAGACACCTCAGGTGAGATTTTATACTTTGTATAATGCTGTGAGTTTGATGTTACTGTCAGTCTATTTATTTCTTACTGAAGCTCAGTAAACTCACATTCTACATGTGTTTTTCATTTATAAACAACAACAACCAAAAAAAACTACCAAATGAGATTTTAATACTTATTGATCCAAACATTTTACACCAAGCATTTTTGTCAGTGAAGAGGATCACTCTCCTATTTTATACAGTAATGTCTGTGTAGGTCATACAGATGAGATTATAAATTCATTTTCTTGTAGTTTCAGCAGCAGTTATTGTTTTACAGTATGAAAGTATATCATGAGCATGAGGCTGAGCATATGTGTATTTGGAATTTGTGAAGATTTGAAAATACTGATGGATGGATGGATGGATGGATGATGGATTGACAGATGGAGTTTTATGGCCTATCAGCCTCTGTAGGCTATTTAAGGTCATTGATCATGAAAAACATCACAGCTGGTTAGAATAAGAATAAGTCATCATAATTTCCCATGTTGTTTACCTCTTGCAAATGGTGCAGAAAGATGTGGTGGGTCAATCTTTATCCCTAACCCACAGGGGGGTTGAATTTACTGATCTTGACCAGTCAGTCCGTTCTTGACTCACAGAGTTTGAACCTGAGGAGGTCCAGAAGAGAGCCTTCATCAACAACGACTTGATGGTGCAAATTGAGTCCGCCTTGCTGCAGACCACCAGGAAGCGCAAGCAGGTGCCAGTGCTGTGCAAGGCCAAGGCCACCCAAGTGTGGAACCTGGAGGGAACGTTCCTGGTGAGGCTTGTCTTCATCTCTCTCCCTCTCTGTCTCCACACTGATCTGTGTGACTGCAGGGACTTTCTTCCTCTCTTTATGTCTTTCTGAGCTCACACACACACACACACACACACACACACACACACACACACACACACAATGCATGCACACACATAGACAAACATGCATGCAAACACACACACACACACACACACACATGCACATATACGTGCAAACCCTATCACACATACTCACGTGCTCACACTCACGTACACTCTCAAACACATTCACACACACACACGCACACACACACATCACACACACACACACACACACACACACATACACACACAAACACACGCACACACATGCACATATACGTGCAAACCCTATCACACAGTGCTCACACTCACGTACGTTCTCACACTCACACACACACACACACACACACACACACACACACACACACACACACACACACAACACCAGCTTATTTGAGATGATACTTTGGGAATGTCATTCAGACTGTTCTGGTGCCCCTATCAGTTTGTTTCTAAACTAAGATCTTGGCATGATTTGTTTTGTTATTTTGTTCTTGTGACTGACATGGTGTCTTGGCTGATGTACTTTTCTAAGACCACGATTTCATTGGGACATCTGTAACCAGTTTTAGAACCAGTTTTAGAAAGTTTTTTGGTTTTTGCATGTTTGGTATCTTTGTTTTTTAAATATTTTAAAATTCATTAAACTTTTAAATTCAATATCAAATCATTGATGTACTGACAAGCTATCAACCTGTTTTTTAATTTCTTTTTCTTTCCCTGCCCTTTTAAGGCCAAGGTCAAAGTCAAAGCTGCTAGCAACACCCCCCCAGAACTGCTTGAGCCGGTAAAGGCTGCAAACTGCCTGCCTCCTCACATTCTCAACCGTGCCTGTTCACGGGCCACTGAATGTTCCAAGGTGAGAAAGGAAACCTTCAAATCTTGCAGCCATCTTAGACATCAGTAACATCTTGACACTACAGACAAAGGTTTTGATGGAAAAATAAAAATGCATTAAAAAAAAAATCCATTTGAGCATCTCAAATGGGAGTGGGCATTGGGTGGGGTGGGGAGGGGAGGAGGTCAGGTGGTGGGTGTGTAATGGGAGTTGGGGGGGCTCTTGAAATGACCAAGGAAATGCTGGTCATCAATGGCGTTTCAAACATGAAACTATGAATCAAATCCAATCAAAAATGGGTAGCATGTTACATGAGTAATTTTCTAGTGACAAGCAGTTTGCAGATGTTCTTGTGGTGATCATGAAAGCAGAGAAGTATTCATGCATTTGTTCAAAATAAGTATGTATTTTATATATTAGTAACAAGTCCAATACTTTCAAAGAACAGTATGCAGGATTCTCTGAGACACCAGAGGCTGCAGGGTGAGACAGTCCTTGTGGTGTCAAGAGTTATTTCCCTTCACTGATGTGACGCACTTGGTCTTGGATGTAAGCATGCAATGGGTTAGGCTAAGGTCGATAGATCTGATTTGTGGATGACAGTTTTGGGGTACACCTTCCTGTGACTGCTTAGTGCACTTGGCATTCTTTGATTGCTGGATGCATTTACCCTAAAAACCCCAAGACTTTGGAACTCTCCCCCAGACACTTCAAGAGCCTCTCAATCTCTCATTTCCAGAGAGGCTAGTTGAACACCTTCCACATCTAGAGCTGAAAAATCTTACAACTTGTTCCTGTATAAAGCACTGACGAGCAACAGACCTGCTGAATTCAGGCACTATACAAGAGACATACAAACATACAAAAGACACCTCTTCTGTCAATGCAATACTGTTGCTTGAGGTAAAACTGACAGCAGAATTTAGTTGAAATTATGAAACTATTACCCCCACAAGAGCATAGTAGTAAAATGGGAATCCTGGGGTCGGGGCACAAAATCATTTGGAAGGCGACAGGACAGCTGCAGTAAACTGATGAAGCCGTGTCTTTGTGGTCATCCAACAGGTGTTGTACTTGGGTAGGTACCGCACAGGTGGACACCGGTGTTGGACTTGGTATTGAAAAAATGAAGATGAAACATAACTTCATTCCAACTAGTTTTATTTTTTATGAGCTTTTGGAGCTTGGCAGCTAGCATCATTTAGTGGGCCCTCCCTCCCCAGTGTCGCTTAGTGCTGCTTGGGGCAGCCCCTTGTCGAGCTACTAGAGCAGGCCCGTGGTGGAGCTACTAGAGCAGGCCCGTGGTGGAGCTACTAGAGCAGGCCCGTGGTGGAGCCACTAGAGCAGGCCCGTGGTGGAGCTACTAGAGCAGGCCCGTGGTGGAGCTACTAGAGCAGGCCCGTGGTGGAGCCACTAGAGCAGGCCCATGGTGGAGCTACTAGAGCAGGCCCGTGGTGGAGCCACTAGAGCAGGCCCGTGGTGGAGCTACTAGAGCAGGCCCGTGGTGGAGCCACTAGAGCAGGCCCGTGGTGGAGCTACTAGAGCAGGCCCGTGGTGGAGCCACTAGAGCAGGCCCGTGGTGGAGCTACTAGAGCAGGCCTGTGGTGGAGCTACTGGAGCAGACCCGTGGTGGAGCCACTAGAGCAGGCCCGTGGTGGAGCTACTAGAGCAGGCCCGTGGTGGAGCCACTAGAGCAGGCCCGTGGTGGAGCTACTAGAGCAGGCCCGTGGCGGAGCCACTAGAGCAGGCCCGTGGTGGAGCTACTAGAGCAGGCCCGTGGTGGAGCTACTAGAGCAGGCCCGTGGTGGAGCTACTAGAGCAGGCCCGTGGTGGAGCTACTAGAGCAGGCCCGTGGTGGAGCTACTAGAGCAGGCCCCAAAAGCTCCATGACCATGGGTTCCAGCTGAAGAGAGGCGGGTCCAGTGGCTGCAGCCATCTGTTGTGCTCAAAGAAAAGTCTGCAGGACACTGAAATATCTGTATTGAAATCTGCAGGATTCTCTTATCATCTCCATTTGCTTTTTCATTTCATTTTTATTGAGTCTCTCTTGCTTTACATCATGTGAAAGAATCCAGTCTTTTGAAAATTTCTTCACGGTGTGTCATGAAGAAATAAATTTGGCATGGCAACAATAAAACAAAGGCAATACAACTGGGTGGCAAAACAAATCTGAACTTTTATTATTTTTCAGGTTAAAATCATACCCTGAAATGGGTGTATATCATTGTCAAAAGATACAAATTTGATGGGAAAAGAAATTTAAAAAATGGAAGCAGTAGCAGCAACAGCAGCTGTGGAAAGCAATAACCACCTTCATTTGTACACATCCACTACTTCACCTGATCCATACAAGATAGCAGCTCTCTCTCTCTCTCTCTCTCTCTCTCTCTCTCTCTCTCTCTCTCTCTCTCTCTCTCTCTCTCTCTCTCTCTCTCTCTCTCTCTCTGTTGTCTATTAAAAAACACACAAAATAAATATTTTCATACAGTACTAAAAATTTTCATCCCAAATCCATCAGCTGTTTTCATTCCCCCAAGTGTCACAGGACTATTGAACCCATTAAGCCCAAAGACTTTCTTGTAATATACATACATATTTTGTGCACAGAAACAGTAAACTAAGAAAAATAGTGCCATCCATCTTCAAAGGGCCCAGAGGTTTATTAGCAAAGATGGCAGCTACAAGTGAATCAGACACTGTAGCAGAAGTGACTCTCCTTCATAATACTTCACTGTCCTCAATGAAGAAACTGGAGTGAATGAACCTACTTTCACTATTAATACATTTACTCTAAAGTTTGGGTCTGCAGCTTACAAATGGCAAATCTGGGGATGAAAAATAAAACAATTATGACCAAAAGTAACCGTTCTACTTTCTATGCATGGTGACAGGGTTATATGTACAAGTCCTCACATACTTTCTATGGTATTTGTGGAGAAATATTGGTACATTAAGTGTGTTATTGCAAAGAAATGTGGTATTGCTGATCTGCATAGTTTTACTACTTTATTACACAAACAGTTTACTCTGCATGACCCACACACTCCCTTCATAACTCCAGGAAGAAAGTGAGGTAGGTCAAGGTTGCACTAGGATTCTCATCATCAGCTAAGTTATGTAGCAACAAAGAACTTGACCAATTCACAGAAAGATTCATTGTTACTATGGTGTTGATGCAATTTCTATGGCAACATATTTTTATGCTAATGTAACGTAATTTGAGCTCAAGTTCCTAACCAAATACATACATTTGCTGAGTCTCACCCACTGTGATCACTTTTAATATCGTGGTCTACACTTAAACCAGATGTGCAGTTACACAAGATGATTACCAGAAAAAAAGAAGGGTCAGTCGGGTTACCATAACAACATAATTTTATCCTACCCGCCATTCCCATACTGCCTCTTGCCATTCAGTGAAGGTGTGGGTTAGCTCTCCAGTAATCCTACTCTGATTCATTGCTTGAGATTTTTTTACTCTCTCGGGCAGAGAAGGTGGCTTGCCCCCAAGGTCATTAATTGACCATTGAATTTAGAGCCACAAGTCTGAGGAGAGAAAGCATATGAGAGAGTAGCTGGGGCTTGGCTGACATATGAGGGAGTAGCTGGGGCTTGGCTGACATATGAGGGAGTAGCTGGGGCTTGGCTGACATATGAGGGAGTAGCTGGGGCTTGGCTGACATATGAGGGAGTAGCTGGGGCTTGGCTGACATATGAGGGAGTAGCTGGGGCTTGGCTGACATATGAGGGAGTAGCTGGGGCTTGGGTGACATATGAGGGAGTAGCTGGGGCTTGGGTGACATATGAGGGAGTAGCTGGGGCTTGGCTGACATATGAGGGAGTAGCTGGGGCTTGGCTAACATATGAGGGAGTAGCTGGGGCTTGGCTGACATATGAGGGAGTAGCTGGGGCTTGGGTGACATATGAGGGAGTAGCTGGGGCTTGGCTGACATATGAGGGAGTAGCTGGGGCTTGGGTGACATATGAGGGAGTAGCTGGGGCTTGGCTGACATATGAGGGAGTAGCTGGGGCTTGGCTGACATCTGAGACATGACAATGACAGCAAGGGGTAGAGAGAGAGAAACATGAGACATGATTACTGAGGCAAGCATTCCATTCCAAGTTCTTTGCAGTAATACATATCACCTTTAACTGACAAGTGCTTTGTTTTAAATAAGTTGGGAAAACACTTTCCTCACAGTAATTATATTGAAGTCTTTTTTCTTCTTTTCTTTGACAAAATGATTTTTGACTCACATGCAAAGCAAAAGTGAGTCTATGTACTCACCCGTTTCGTCCGTCTGTTTAAAACTTTAACGTTGAATTCTTCTCGGAATCACCACCCAATTTGGCATGATGGTGTCAAAAAGGCATCAAAAAACATACATAGTGACTTGACCTTGCTTCAAGGTCAAGGTCGCAGGGGCCATAAATGTTGTCTAAAAAACAGCCATTTTCACATTTTCCCAATTTTCTCCCACGATATTGAGATTGGATACCTCACCTATATATGGTATATAGGGCAAAGTAAGCCCTATCTTTTGATACCAGTTTGGTTGACCTTGCTTCAAGGTCAAGGTCACAGGAGCTCTTCAAAGTTGGATTGTATACATATTTTGAAGTGACCTTGACCCTGAACTATGGAAGATAACTGTTTCAAACTTAATAATTATATGGGGCACATGTTATACTTTCAATTTCATCATGAGACATATTTGGTCACTTATCATCAAGGTCAAGGTCACTTTGACCCTTATGAAATGTGACCAAAATTGGGTAGTGAACCACTAAAAGTGACCATATCTCATGGTAGAAAGTGCCAATAAGCACCATTGTGCTTCCTATGTCTTAAATAACAGTTTTGTGTTGCATGACCTTGGATGACCTTGACCTTGGATCAAGGCCACATATATTTTGGTAGGAAAAATGTGTAAAGCATTTCTTAGTGTGTGATGTCATTGCTAGGTGTAGTTGTTTGACCTTGACCTTGAGGGTCACCTGAAGGTCAACGTCATGAAAAGGTCAAGGTCAAGCATGTGAGTGGTATGGGCTTTGCTCTTCTTGTTTCAATGGTAGTGAACATTCACGGTTGTTCTCCCACAGACTTTTAGTTGAGCTGAAGCGATACAGGATACGCCGGTCAGAAATTGGGTCAGGCAATCTTAAAATAGCGCTGGCAGCGAGAGACTTGTTGGGTGGCTCACACTCCCTAACTGGGGCCAGTGGCTACTTCTGGAATGTGAACATTCTTCGTTTGCTCCTTTGTTCATTGTAAATCGATGTAATACAGTATGAAAGAGCTGAACTTCCTCGTTACAATGATATACGTCGTGTACGTACTTCGAGCAACGGTTTGTCTGCAATTCATCTCCAAAAATCAGTTTAGGCAGGAAAAAACCCCGAATCGATATGTAACCGTAAATTACTCGGTGGCAAATTTGTTAAATGTATTCATGATTAGTATCGTTACAAAGCACAGGTTTTCAACTACATGCTCCGCTTATTAGAAATATTAAACGTGAGCGCAAGACGGTATTACACAATGTGTAGAGTTACCCCCAAAGCTCCCCCCAGGCTGGCTGTCACTTGCACGCTTGCAGAGGCTCCCTGTCAGCTGCGACCTAGGCATGTTTATTTTTAGCACCGCTATCAACAAGACCTGGAACAGTAGCTTCGAAGATACCACACAGACATAATCCGAGGCCGTTTTCATGGAAATAGAAATTGGTTACGTCAATCTGAGAGCAGCAGAAAATCTGCTAATAGCTAGTCTTCAAGTACACCAAATATGAGCTTCAGAATAACTTTGACCGTGTTCATAGAAGTCATTAACTTCCCAGTAAAAATGTATAAAACAAAGAGCAGGCGGACTCCCAAGGTTGCACCACAGTGCGTGCATGACCGCTCCTCCGCTCTAAAGATATGTAGCTTGCTTTCGCCTAAGTATCCCCATTCTGCACCATCCGCACTGCCGTGCATTGTTTTTATCAAATAACTATATTATACTTATTACACTTACAAAAACTCCAAAAGTTGCTGAGTTATATTTCGTAATCTTTGGAGTTCAGTAGCAAATGCACACCCATCAATTTGCTGTTTGGAGAAAAATGCCACTCCATATTTACATCATGTTTAACAGTTCTCTCTCTCTCTCTCTCACATACACACACACACACACACCTCTAAATTACTGGCTGAAAAGTTTTTAATGACTGCTCATGCTACAAATGAAGATCTTGTAAACTGATAAACACGATATGCTTTTCTGCAAACCTCCAAAGTCCACCAGTGTTTGCCACTGTACTCACTGGATCCCCCCCCCCCAAAAAAAAAAGTGAGGGTTGGGGGAGGGAACGTCCAAAATGCTCTCAAAGCTATTATGAGGATATCACTGTCATTGTCAGTTAGGAACAGAATCCCAACCTATGACATGTCACTGGCTCTGCATCATAATTCAGTGGAAAACACCAACTAATGTCCTTCTTCAGTTTCCTGGGTGACTTCCTCTTTGATGTTCATCACAAATTCATCCCTCGAACTGTCACTGTCTAATTCCACTATGTCATAATCAGTCCAGTTCTGAATGTTCGTGTCACTCATGATGCTGGAGGTCTCTTGCACATCGACACCTTGACTATGCTGTGACTGAAGGCGACTCTGGATTGCAGAAGAACTCCCATCTGGCGAGATGATCTTGCCAGAGGCAGAGCGCCGCTTTCCAAGCTTTCTGTCCAGGAGATACTTGCGTCTGTTCTGCAGAGCCTGGATGAGCCTCTGCCACACCATGGCTCTGTGCTCGGCAAGCTGAGGGGCAGCAAAGAAGACTGCCTGCAGAAATCTCTCCTTCTGCTGGAGTGTGATGGACTTGACTGGAGGTGCCTTTCTCCAAATCCCTGCAAGCTGTGCCGCCTGGCGGATGATGGTGTGGCTGGCTGAATGGGCGTCGCTGGGTTTACCTCGGAGTTCCTTCTTAGCAAGGAGCTCCCCGGCACTGAATCTTGCAATGCTGCTTTGAATGCACTGCAGGCTCTCCAAGGCGTAGCCATTGTAGGCAGCTTCCATCTGATTCTCACTGGCAGACTGCGGCTGAGTCCCTTGGCTGGCGCCTGACAGCGTGGCCAAGGAATAAGGTCCCATGGGGGCAAAGTTCATGTGTGACTTGGGCATGGCATCTGAATCACCCCTCTTTGGAAAGGTGTCACTGGGATGAGGGGCAGTGGTGGTGGCTGCAGTGGAAGCAGGTGGTGGCAGCCCACCATTGTCACCAGTAGCAGGCTTGGTCTGTAGCAGTCGAACAGCATCTGCTTGAGGAGGTCTGCTGGCAAGAGTGGCAGAGGCATTAGCAGCTATTGGAGCTAAGGACCAGTTCCCTGGGTAAGAGTTGGATGAGGGGGAGGAAAGCATGCCAGCTCCAGGATGGACTTGAGTGGGATATCCCATCATGCCCAGCTGTCCCTGGTATCGAAACCCTGAGGGGAGAGCACTGCCCACGGAAGCAGGAGACTGAACCAGCAAGTGTTTCCCAAATTTACTTGGGTCAAACCCTGCTGCCAGAGCAGAAGCTGGAATCCTGAGGCTCTCGCCCATGGAACTGACATGTTTCCAGTCTGCATGCTGCTGCACTGTGGCTGGGACTTCAGGTGCAGTCCTCACAGTTCCCACAGGCTTCTGTGCTGCTCCTAGCACAGTTCCTCTCTGCAGGGATGCCAGCTCATTGTGCTGCTTGATGGGCTGTATGACTGAGTTCTCCATGGAGCTTGTCCTGGACCTTGTTGCTGACTCCTCTCCATGCAGTCCCGTGCTGGTGACTCTCGGACTCTGGAACCGCACTGGCTCCTGATGCTCGCTGTCCGAGTCATCACTGAGTACTGTGACCACCTCTAATGAAGGAATGAAGGCTTTGAGGTGCTCATGGTACAGGGAAGGGTCTCGAAGCAGCTTACGGATCAAGAACCTGTCCTTGAATTCTTCAAACACATCTCGCATGTCTTCCTCACAGAACTCCACCAGCATCTCCCCAGTGACTTGTTTGGCTGAAGGAGAGAATCAAGAGTCAGGATTTTAATGTTTTCAATGCCTTTCTCCAGTTATACTCATATCAATAAGGCTGTTTTGGAGTGTTGTGCATGAAGATATACATGTATGATGGGCATTGCCACATCAGAACAGTAATTAATGGAAAGCTGCTTCTGCTCAAATGCACTGCATGGTTCTATTGTGCTAAGGGCACAGAAAAAAGTTGTTTGTTTCAGGTAACATGGCCAAACATAAAGTTGTAGTTATGGTATCCCGACTGAGCCTATTTTTTTCTGCCGACCCCTGAACTTTTATAAATCATGGAAAAGAAGGGAAGAAATGATGGTAATCAATGAATTGTGCAGTCCCATCTTCTCTGCTCTAGAGCTCTTGGGCAATCCACTATTTATCTTTGTAAAAAGTTTGTAAGCAAAAGAGACATTGTGATTTACGTTTACTCTGACCTATTCTTAATTAAATTAAATCATGTTTTAAAATAAAACCCTATTTTTGGGGGCCATGTTACCATGACTACAACTTTTTTCTTCTTTGGCCTAGTAGAAATGTTGTTTTGAAGACACACAAATAATATGTTTTGTATACAAAAACCAGATGTTTCATACACTGGGATAATGATGTTGCATACATGTAAAATTTGATTGAAGTTAATATTGATTCTAATTTCTAGTGAGGGATTTACACATTTTTAGGTCTGCTGTATTTGTGTGTGTGTGTGTGTGTGTGTGTGTGTGCATGCATGGGTGTTCACATCTGTGTATATACATGTTATGTGTGCATGTGTAACTGTAAGCCTTTGCATACATTTTTGTTTTGCTTGCAAAAATGAAAAAACAACTATGACATCCATCATTCAGAGCTGTATTGTACCTCATCAGTACCTCAAACACGTATCTTGCAGCATATCAATTGAAAGGCAATTGAATAATGTATCAGATGGTGAAATAAAAGTGAAATAACATGCATAGTAATGTTAGAAGATGAGATTGAAACAACAAAAATGAAATGAAAGAAATTTGAAAATTAGTGAAGAACATTAATAACTCATTTGGAGCTATCACAACATCCATTTGGTTGATCTTTGCCATCTTCTCAGTACACAATATGCATCCACTTGGAAAGGTCCATTCCAAATTTGAAGCACATTTGTCCAACAGGTCTTGAGTTGTTACTAAATTCACAGTAATCCCACTGCCCATCATTTAAACTCTCTCTCTGCACAGAGTTTCTGTTTTGCTTGAAAAAAGCACGCGCACCATTCATCAATTAGGAATTACTGTGCCTCATCAGTTCCTCAAACA
>JAWQFJ010002000.1:119569-147069 GCA_034096865.1 Theodoxus fluviatilis
GCGCACCATTCATCAATTAGGAATTACTGTGCCTCATCAGTTCCTCAAACATGTAAATTGCAGCATATCAATTGAAAGGCAATTGAATAATCTAATTAGGAATTACTGTGCCTCATCAGTTCCTCAAACATGTATATTGCAGCATATCAATTGAAAGGCAATTGAATAATCTAATTAGGAATTACTGCGCCTCATCAGTTCTTCAAATATGTATATTGCAGCATATCAATTGAAAGGTAATGGAATAATCTATCAGATGGTAAAATAAAAGTGAATATCATGCATAGTATGTTAGAAAATGAGACTGAAACAACAAGGTTAGGACAAAAATAGTGACAATTAGTGAAGAACATCAATAACTCACTTGGAGTTATCACAACATCCATCTGGTTGATCTGTGTCATCTCCTCAGTACACAATATACATCCACTTGGAAAGGTCCATTCCAAATTTGTCCAACAGGTCTTGAGTTGTTAAATTCCCAGTAATCCCACTGCCCATCATATAAAACTCTCTCTGCGCAGAGTTTCTGTTTTGCTTGAAAAAAGCACACGCACCATTCATCAATTAGGAATTACTGTGCCTCATTAGTTCCTCAAACATGTATATTGCAGCATATCAATTGAAAGGCAATTGAATAATCTAATTAGGAATTACTGTGCCTCATCAGTTCCTCAAACATGTATATTGCAGCATATCAATTGAAAGGCAATTGAATAATCTATCAGATGGTGAAATAAAAGTGAAATATCATGCATAGTATGTTAGAAAATGAGACTGAAACAACAAGGTTAGGACAAAAATAGTGACAATTAGTGAAGAACATCAATAACTCACTTGGAGCTATCACAACATCCATCTGGTTGATCTGTGTCATCTCCTCAGTACACAATATACATTCACTTGGAAAGGTCCATTCCAAATTTGAAGCAAATTTGTCCAACAGGTCTTGAGTTGTTAAATTCACAGTAATCTCACTGCTTATCAGAGGAAAAGGCACAAAAACACAAGGTGATGAAAAGGTCTTTCACTTCTTACTGTATATATAGTGCATACACTTTGCACAAAGGAACTGGTGACATATCATTTCTTGTGGTATATCTCAAAGCAGTCCTAAGGATGTAGATGAGGGTGGTCTGAGCATCCTAGGCAGATGAAGTGTGTCCTCTTTCTCTCAGATGGTTTGGAGCAGAGGATACAGTTGCGGTCCCGTTGATCATATGAGATGATGTGTCTGACATCTCGATGGGGCTCCATGGGGTTGGGTGCAGGTGGTCTTCCATGTTTCCTCCCCTCTCCTGGCAAACTGACAGCAGCACTCTCTGTGTGTTGTCTCAGGAGACCTTGCTTAAATTATTTCAGGGGATAGGGTTTGGCTTTCTCCTCCCTGGTCAAGCTGTAGATAATATATGCATAGACTTGGGTGATTTCAAGCAGCCAGAAGAAAAGTTTTTTTCCACCACTTGATGGTTTTCCTGTCAAAGGAGCTGTAGTATGTCACTTTTTGGTCCATCATGTCACAGCCATTCATGTTCCGATTGTAGATGTGAATCATCGTTGGCTTGTGGACATCTTTCACAGCTGTTGTGCTGACCTCTGCATCAGTGGAGACCATGAGTACAGGCTTCTAGGCTTTCTTGTCTCTGAACGCCACACAGACCATGGAGTCATCTCTGTTCATAAACCACTCCATTTCTCTGCGGTTCAGGCAGAGTTGCTTCAGTTGGGGAGGAAATCCAACTCGTTCACATTCAGGGTACCAGTGTAGTACAACCGTCCCTCTTGCAGGTAGCTGAGATTCTTGGTAGTGTAGTACCTGTCTGCATAGATCTTGTGCCCTGTCCCCACATGCTGCAGCAGTGTATCAAAAACTTGCACTGCATGGCCAGAAGACTGGTCAGCCTCAGGATTGTAGGAGGTGTCCGATCCAAAGTATGTGAGGATGTTTGTCACATAACCCATGGCAGAATCACACAACCCCAATTGTCTTGATGTGATACTTTTTGGGTTTTGCAGCATTGTATTGCTTGAATTTCCATCTGCCTTTGAACCCAACAACCATCTCATCAATAGATAGTTCCCTGAAAGGATAGAAGACAGCACGGAACTTCGTCAAGAGCTTGTTCATGAACGATTCAATTTTGTCTTTGCCTTCTGCATCTTCATCCCCTGCATGTAGCAAGGTGGGATAGATTTTTTTGAATCTATTCCTGGAGAACATTGCATGATACCATGGGGTGTACAGTTCAGGTGCATGATTGACCAGTAATCTAAAATCTCTGGGCGCCTATCTATCCCCATGCTTATGACCACAGCCACAAACTTATTCAGTTCCTGTGAAGTGATCTCCACCCATTCCCTGTGGGTGGGGCCAGGTTGGGGAGGAGAAATATCTCGGATCCTTACGAGCATAGTTGTTGATGGCAGCAATGAGAAACTCCTTCACTTCATCATCAAAAAGCTTCGAAAAACAGTCGATGGCTGTAGATGTGGAGTCGATACCAAGATTTGGAGAAACGCCAGGCTCACGATTGGGATGGAAGCGAAACGAATTCTGTGTAGCACCCTCGGTCACTTGCCTCCACTCATCGGTTGCGCGCAGTTGACCTCTCGATGTCGGTCAAGGTGTAGATGTCAAAGCAGGCAGATCTGTGGACATTCTCAAGCGTTTTCCTCTGCCTTTTCCTTTGCTTGTATAGGGTAGAGGATCACTGCGCCGTGTTTCTCGAGGAGGAAATGACACTTCCACATCAGACTCCGAGCTAGATGACTGAACTCTGGAGATAGATTCTGCTTCCAATTCTTCGTCACTGCTCTGAAACTCCTCACTGTCACTGTCTCGCATACAGTTATCAATGATAACTCGGGCTATCTTGGCTGTAAAGCAAGTAGGACGCATTGATTGCGAAGTTCCAGGCTGTGGTGTTGACATTTTGAAAAATTTGAATGTAAACAACTCAAAAACCGTGTTCAAACTGAACAAAAACAAAGCCTACTGGCGAAATGCGCTTAATATTCATGAAGCTAGTTATTTACTGGTCTTACTCTTACTGTAAAAGTTGATAGAAATGCTGTAATGACTTGGAAACAAAAAGAACCCCCTCGTGGCGCAGGGTGTGGCTCTTCGTATGGAAAGAGTTAGGTGTTAATACTGGAGACTACATGAGAAAACCAGGTGAATATATTTTTAAAAAAGACAAAATTAGATTTTTCAACTGCAAAATTATTCAGTTTCTACATTTAAAATTCCACAGAAAACATGTTTGTGACACTTAAAATGACAATTTTTACTTCTGTGTAGTCTATGGAATGCAATCCATGCCTTGTTCTATTATCAATTTTGATGGGCATTTCCATGAAAATCAGCCTGGTTCTGTTGTGCAATCCCCCCCACCCCTCTCCATGCATGTGCACCTTCTTGAATGCATATATGCATGAATGCACATTTTCTGATCCACACATAAAAAGGAAAGTCAATAAGCTACTATCAGGAGGGTACTGTACACAACTGTCGAAGGCAGCCAGTGCATCTCACCACCTGAAAATTATTTCTCAGTGAAAACTGCAACTCATGAAAAGACTTATTCAATTGAGATTTAATTGTATTCAATGCTCTTTTGATGGGATGATAAAACTGGTTTTCAAGGGAAATCAAATTCCCACATCAAGTGCACCGTTTTACTTTTCTTGTGACTGCATGTCATCATCATCATCATCATCATCATCATCATCATCATCATCATCATCATCATCATTTTTTGGCCTGGAAAAAACAAACAAAACCTGATAGCAAATACTTAGCATGGTGTATTGCCGCAAACTCCTGTTTAAAATTCTTACATTTCTCATCCTGAGACTGTAAGTAACACATGATAATGAGGCCGATAACTGGATAAAAAGAATGAGTTCGACACAGGATATGAAGGAGGTATCAGACTCAGAACCAGTACTGCATTTAACGAATGCATTGAGTGCACCGATCTGCCAACGGGCAGCAACTGAGCAAGTGAAGAAAAGGAAAGGACGGCATACGTATGGGATTGAATCTTACACACCTCGAACTGATCCCAGGCCTGTGCGGCTCACACCGATGCGAGCGAAGAAATCTAACAACTTGCTTCCCCCCAGGCTTGTCAGAAGCTTGGAATCTGATAGACGAGTAGCCGCCTCTCCAACTCCTCGACTCATCGTGGCCATAATTTTTTTTACTACTTTATTGAACTCGTGGGATCTCTTCGGATGCAGGCTTCAATGCCCCACGATCGAGTAACACTTGTTCATTGAGAAGCCGTCTTCGCTTGCTGCCATTGATGCTCTCTGCGGAGGCCAAGGTCGACCAATGCTGATGTGACCAGTGCAGGGATTGGCTGGACGGTTTGCGCGCGCATTTTTTCACCCGCAAATTTCATTGGGTTTTAATGGGGCACCTGTACCAAAGGCCTTTGCCTGTACATTGGATGCGAGTCACAGTTGGCAAAGTACTGAATTTAACTAAAATTTAACGATTTTTTTAAAATTGATGATGCAGAGAGAGGTGCTTTTGAGAACATACAGAAAGATAGAGGAAGAGAGATGGAAATATCTCCATAAATTACAACAGCGCGTAGGTAATGATACCCCAGAAGCGCTGGGAATTCACATCTCATTACTCGCTGATTGCAAGCTATTTTTGGATGCGCCTTGTGACAAAACCTTAATGGATAGGCCTACTTAAAACTAACCACGTGCAGCTTCGATCGCTGTTTACAAGCGAGCATGCAGTTTCATGTTTCGTGAATCATAGCAATACTGCGCTGAGACGTGAGAAGCACAATTCCTACTCCCAACGAACGACAGATATTCTCGCGATTTGCTCATGCAATGATCGCTATTTACACGACTAATTAATGTCACGCACGCAGTGGACTGAAATCAGGGCCGGACCAAATGAGTTGGGGGGGGGGGGGGGGGGGGGGGGTGTCCTTTTTGGTTGGGGGGGAAAAATCAGCGAAGTGGCGAAGCCACGAGCGCGCGCCTGCTTCGCAGGCGCGCCAACTAGGGGGGTCGGGGGGCATGCCCCCCCGGAAAAGTTTTGAAAAACGGTTAAAATCTGTGCAATCTGGTGCATTCTGGGCCTTGTTTTGAGGGGTAAGAGCAGCATTGTTTTTGGAGACACACATCTTATAAATAAACATATTATTATTAAACCAAGGTACATGCTTTTTCTAGGGGGGGGGGGGGGGGGTGTTCCGGAACCCCTGGAACCCCCCCCTGGGTCCGGCCCTGGAAATAGAACCTCCCGTGGGTTTGGGGTAAGACAGGGCTGATATAGGCCGTAAAACTCAATTCATTAATTAATCCATTAATTCATCATTCATCCATCCATTCATTAATTCATGCCGAAATTGAATGCGCAAACAGCAGATGCACAGACATCTGACGAGCTGCATGATTCCTTTTGATTAACTTGACGAGAGAATGTCCACCATTTACAGCAAATCTGGAGGGAGGCACTTTTCCCCCCAACATTAGGGGTTGAGTTTTCAAAGTAATGCTTAACGAAATAACTGAATATGCAGATGCTTACGATTGGACTGATTTGCCATACCTAACTCCAGGTTAAATCAATACTGTTTGAGCAAACGGGTTTGAAAACATGTCTCTCCTATGAATCACATGCAAACTCCTTTGTCCATCTCTCTTCATACGATTAAACCACTATGACAAATAAGAGCACCATTTTTCCATACTCTTCTAACGAAAATCCAGGACAAGAGACACATTTGTCTCACATGTTTCTCAGAGGGTCAGCCCTAGTACAGTAGTCCCCGTACGAGAGGACACGTACCGTTGGGGGAGTCCTAAGGTGTCCCTACATGACAGGTGTCCCCTCATCAGAGGGATCAGATGATAATGATAGTACATGTCATTGAAACAATTGAACTGATTGACTTGAAAACAAAGACAAACAATATAGCTTTTCCGAGAACGAATAATCTATCTTCTAAGGTTAAAACTTTTCTTAGACTGGAGACTGCTTCCCAGCCATCTCGGGGGTAATGCCGAAGGCCATTTAGCAATGAATGCAGTGAAATGCAAAAAGACAACAAGAAGAGCTACCGATCAACCTGTTTGACATGTCAACCCTTTCAAGTTCAGATGTTGAAATTTGTGTAGGCATTCATGTGTTAAGTTATTAAAGTCCGTCAAGTCGGCAGAGAGAGGGTAAGTTAGTTCCAATGTGTTATCCATCAACTGAGGTCCAGCTACATGTAAAGGAATGGTAGCATGGATCCATTCCAGAATGTCCCTTTGAGATCATGTTACTAGTCTTGGACGCTAATTAGCTCCCAGAGGATGGGAAACTGGCACATTTGTCTTCAAACAATTGTAGAGCAAATCAGATCCAAATTTTAAAAGCCTGGCTATCACCATGTGAACACGAAAGGGTTAAAGGGTGAAGAACCCAAAACACACACACACACACACACACACACACACACACACACACACACACACCCTTAGACTGACAGTAAAAAGGGGGGGTGGGGGGTGCCTCACTTGACTCCTCATCAGAGGAGGAAGGGTCAAGAGTCAGCCGGTATGCAGCCTTGGCGTGGTAATCCCGTAGCCTTCTGCAGGAGCGGGCAGAGAGCAGATCAGAGGTATCAGAGAGGCCGAATGCTGGGTACATGTATTGTTCACATTATTTACCGTGTGTGTGTGTATGCATGCATGTGGAGTGTGTGCATGCACAGACCTGTGCATGGGTGAGGGAGAAGAAGTGGGGTTGTGGAGAGAGAGATATGTGCCATTGAGCTACTATATATTTATAGAGTTCAGCGGGACACACATATTGAGGTGCCTGCTGTAGCGGCCGAGACAGCTATAATACTATATATACCTCCCTCTGCAAATGTGTCTTTAGGAGTCAGACAAACAAATTATTATGCTCCTGCGTCCACTCCTCACAGGGAGGGGACAGGAAAATGTTTGGCAAAACACTGTCCACGTCCTGGTTTTGCAGGTGTCCGCTGGTCACTGGTTATTTTGAGACTATAACCGATCCGTGCCAAGAGGTCATATCTGGACATGACTGGTGTCCGCTATATAGTCACAGGGACTACTGTATTTGTTAGCTAATGATCTTTATCAACCAACGCCCATGTGGTATGGCATGATGGAGATTTGCATTTGGTGGCTACCGCTGGTAGGTAAGATGCTCCTCTTTGTCAGCTGGATGGATAGATGGATGGGTGGATGGAGTTTTACGGCCTATCAAACCTTGGTAGACTATGAACTGAGCACAAAAATCACTAGACTAGTTTTGGATAAGTGCAAATAAAGTCACAATGTCCCTAGTTATTTGCATCTTGCGAATCATGTAGAGAGATGCTTTGGGTCTATTCTGACCCCCAATCCACAGGGGGCTTATCAGTTATCTGCTGGAACTCATGGCCATGGAACTTTTGGGGCCTTACTCCAGTAGGTTGACTACGGGGTGCCCACAGCAGCAAGATGTGCCATTGAGGGGCACCAAGCCTTCAATGTTGTACAAAGGGGTGGGCTCCTCTTCTGCATGACAGGACTGATGGCCAGTGCCTCAGATGTGATATAATGACTTCGTGTTGCATGTACACCCAAACAGAAGGCTGCTCATACCCAACCTGGAGGCTGCTGAAAATGAGTAATTTGTTTAGCATGTGTGCCTGTGCATATGTGTGTGTGTGCTTGTGCATTTTGAGCTAGTATATGTGTGCATGTAGCATGTGTATGTGTATGCACTTTCAAGTGTGTTTGTGCACATGTCATGTTGTGTGTTCATATGCATGTATGCCTACATGTGTGTGTGCGTGTGAGTGCATGCATACATACGTCAGACCTGCCTATTCTACCGAAAAATTCGGAGACTCCAGATTTAGGCCTGTTTCTTCCAACCAGGGCGTTGCCCCCTCCCCCCCTCCTGGACCCAGGCCTGTTTTTCAGAATCTCCCTTATTGGCCTTGGGGGGGGGGGGGGGGAGGGCGGTAGGCAGGTCTGATATGTGTGCTTGTGTTTGTGCATGCATCATATATCTATCTACATGTGTTCTTTTTTGCACTGCTCAATTCAATGTGCAAGAGCTTCACAAACAGGCTGTTTCCAAAGAGAAGGGATGGACACATCAAAAGAGTGACCAGCTGTTCTGCTTATTTACTGGAATACACATGGAGGCATCCCTGCCTTCACTGGAGAATAGACCTCTAACCATTGCTGTGTTCACACCTGTTCCAGATGCTGACCTCTGCCATGGACCAGGCACAGCGATTGCACACAGCAGCCAGCATACTTCGAGGTTCCGACCCTACTCCCACCCTTGCCCCCACCCCCATGGCCTGTCGCAGCCTCAACTCCAGCAGGAGCAAGAGGCCCAGCTCCTCCAACTCCCTCCCCCACCCCTCCCCCCGACCCCCCAGCAAGAGACTTCAGCTCCCCTCCCACCTGACCACATGACCCTGATGGAGGGATGCAGACAGACAGGACTGAGAGAAGTGTTGGGAGAGAGGGCTGGGCTCTCTCTCTACATATAAACCATGGGCGAGGGAAGGGACGAGAGATCAGAACAGAGATCTCGAGTCCACCCAAGGGAGAGAAACTGTCTTCTGCCGAGGCCCACCCACCCCTGCCATACTTGAGCAACATCAGTGATTCTAGACCCTGTTAGATTTGTTGAATGCTGCTTCCAGTTTTACCCTTCCTCTCTGCACTGCTATTCAAGTCTCTTGGTGACATTGTTTCTTTAGCCATAGTGCTTATCTGCTAAGGCGATTTTTAACACATATGATCACAGAGTCACTCATCTGAGTGACAGCCTGAGACAGCTTTTGGAAGAAAGCATTAATTATAAAGGATGGAGGGGAATGGTGATGTGAAACTGCTGGTCACCCCTCCCCCCATTCACACCCCACCCCAACCACTCTCCCACCGATCGCCAGAGGTCCACCTGTAGCAAGGCAGGGGAGACTAGAGTGCAGGTGGAGGACAGTGTGTACATGATCTTCTGGGGATGTGTGCCCTGAGGAGTTTTGCCTGGTTATGAAGGCTGCATGAAGGACTGGCATACAAATGTAACGTACAGCTTGATGCCCCCCTCATCAGCTGGAACGCCTGGCTGCTGGGCGTTCAGAGCCTGCTCCAGCGGCTCAGCCTTAGGTGAAGTATATATTCTACTTTATGCGGCTATATGACACCATGTTTGCTCCATACACACAAAAAATCCTCAACTGCTGAAACTTGGGGAGACACATGTAAATATGCATGTAGATGGAGATGCACACAGAAACTCATACAGGTGTGGGTAAATACCTGCACAAGTACCCTTGCTTGCACACTTACACATGCACGAGCATAAACGGATTGGGAAACAAGTACTTATGCATGCTCTTGCACACACACACACACACACACACACACACACACACACACACACACACACACATTCAATCACATGTATAGGCAGATGCATATTCATGTATGTACTTGGGCACACACAAACATAATCCCACACATTCATAAGCATGTGCAAAACTTGCGCATGCACACATGTGCTGATGCAAAATATATTCATAGAAATAAGCCAAAATTCACATATATACACACGGAACTGAATATGATTGTAACTCATAAAATTTCTCAGCAACACTTGCAGAGTACTTGTTCCATGCTGTCAATTTGCATGTTGATGCACTTTTGATGTTCAGATGGTT
Organism: Theodoxus fluviatilis; assembly: GCA_034096865.1. Lineage (NCBI taxonomy): Eukaryota > Metazoa > Mollusca > Gastropoda > Cycloneritida > Neritidae > Theodoxus > Theodoxus fluviatilis. The sequence continues at coordinate 129,295 of JAWQFJ010002000.1, forward strand.
GGACCAAGCAAGCAGTATCTGGGGTCATGCCTGCATTATATATCATGACCGAGCCTTAATTGTGAAAGAGGTTGTCATCTTCATTATACTCCTAGGGACTTTTCTCTGGCATATAGCTGTCAACATAATCATCAAGTTGATGTTAATAGATGTTTGTTATTAGAAAGTTTTTACACTATGAACAGTTATTTTTTACAAATACATTTCCCCCCAAGGCATCTCTGTTCAAAAATACAACATTTTATGGTAGTAAGACATTAGTTCTGCATACAGAACTTTGCCAGATGAATTTGTAAACATTCATTTCCAAGGTCATTGATTTATGAAATGCCAGAAGCTTTGGATAGAATTTTAGTCATATATTTTGAGGAATAATCTGAAATGATTTTTACACAGATGATGAATTCAGTCTTTTGAACAGTGAAGACGGTCACATCATCATGACTGGCAGTATATTTTACTTAGGCTATGTTTTCTGTCTTCTCCCTGTACAAATGCATTTGTAAAATAGCTGTACAGAGTGTACAAATGGACATGTAAGATAGCTGTACAGACTGTACAATAGATCGGGTAGCAATAAAGAGTAACACAAAGCTGCTTCTGTGTTGTTTCATGAGTTCATTTCCCAAGGCTTGGAAGTCCTAACATCCGAAGCATGTCTGTGTGTGAAATGGGTTTGCATGGAATGTATGTTTGTGTATGTGCGAATGAAGTTGCAGTTTGATGCATACACGTGATATGTGGGTATGCATGCATTTGTAGATATACATTGCATGAGTGTGTATGGAAGTTCACTCATGGATGTATGTGTGTGTGTGGATGCACAAGCTTGTGGGTGCATGTGTGTAGATCCAGACAAGTGTGAATGTTCATGCGTAGGATGCGATGGGGCAAGTAGTGTCAGAATTTCTTATGATGTTTTTGTATTCATTCCACCGAGTATGTACTCATTTTATAACCATTTGCAGATGCATGTTTGTGTGTGTGTGTGTGTGTGTGTGTAAATAGTTGTTGTGTTTGCAAGATGCCTCCCAGTGAGACACAATTAAGTGCTACCTTGGGCTGGATGTGCGAGTGCTACTGGAGCAGGCCCTGAAAGCACCAAGACCACAGCAATCCAGCTGATGAGGGAGATATTGGTGCAGCACAGGCTGTAAGCAATTAAGTCTCAATATTGTATGTGTGCAGATGCATACTGCGTTTCTGTATGGATGTTTACAGGAGAAAATACCTGCATGTAGGTCACCTGGTGCTCATGATATAATGAGGATGGGAGACAGTGTGGGGTTATAACTTTATCACATTACTACCCACTACCCAGGAGTATGGCAAAAATGACTGACTGTCCCAAGGGTAAAATGACAGAAAAGGGAGAGAGAAGCATGGAAGCCTGCCACTCTGCCTGCCTCCTTCCTTCCCAGGTTAAGTGCTCAGCAGCAGCCTGTGGAGTCTCTTGTACCTTGTGCAGTCCATATAATGTTTGGCATGTGCAGTCTTTCTGGACAGTCGCTGTAATTTTTTTGGGAGGTGTTCTCTGCAAGAAGGCATTGGGAGTGACCCCCCTCTGCCTTTCTGCTCAGCTCTTTTGTGACCAGGGTCTTGCCTGAGTGCTTGCTTCAAGCTGCATACCCAACCCACTGGCTTTCCTCATGCACACACGACCAAAGCCTTATAAACATGCTTTAAGTGCAGAGATGGACATGCCTCTCTCAGCCCTCAGTATAAAAAAAACGGTGTGGGTGGGGGATGCCTACGGAGGTAAAGAGACGAATAGGCGACAAGCAAGAATAAAACGACCATAAAGGTCTGTGGCAAAATTATGGCACTTTGCAGCTGATGTTGCTGCAGTGCATTATACGGATGACAGGATGACGCCCTGCATTTAGACGCGCGTAGTGCAGTAGACAAGGATTAGACGTTGCTCGGTTTCTCGCCGGAACAATTACAATCTCACAGCATCGATGACTGATTTCGACTAGAAGTGTTTACACTGCAATTCTACAAGTCTCGCAGAGAGGCTCACTACGATGCACCGCACTGCTGGCCGCAAAAGCAAGTGTGTTGTGAATACAGTTGGGCAACACAGCAGACATCGCCGCAAAGACCATACGGTCTTTGATCGCCGAGCGTCACGAACTCGCCACGACAGCACCGTGTTTGTCACGTGAATCCGCGAGATGTGACGTGGTGGAAAGTCAATGGCGAGCGTCGTCGGCACACATGCCGCCGTCGACTCTCAGCCACATGTGCTTGTCCGCGCCATGACTAGAAACCCAGAACTGTGCTGCTTACTTGTGGCGCTTATATTCTTTGTAGTCTCACGATATGGCAGCAGGTAAATCCATAGAACTCTCTTTGCACTCGTATGGACGAAAGGAGGTGCAACCTGTCACATGCTGCATCAGTGCATGGGCGTGCTTTTAGTTTTACTAGAGATCGTACTCGTGCTGTACTCGATCGTAGATGTCACTACACGTTGATTGATACTTGTGCATGTCTCAGTGATAACTAAGAGGAATTTCGTGGCTCTGCATGACCATTCTCGTGCTTTTGCTCAGAAACAGGTGTCTAGCATTTCTGCAGTAATAACTTGGGGCAAGTGGAGCTCAACTGTTCAGTCAGACGATCCATCGTAATGACGAAAACAGTGATATGAGCATGTGAAAATGACAATGATAGGAAAGCCTCTGGTTGCAACACGTCGTCCTTACCGTTGCTCGCGGCTGAGGCTCCTCCCACGCGATTGAATTCATTTATCAATACACCATGTTTGCATATCATATATGCCTATCATCCTATGGATGGATGAGAGAGCTGCTGATGAAACATTCATGTTATTTTTACAAAGTTAATTCACGAGAGAGGTGTCTTAGTAAGTTAATCTGAGTGGGTTGGACGATGTGCGAGGCGCAATGCCGTGGTTCTATCTGGGTTTATTACAATAATCTGAGTGGTCTCCCTATGAACATGGTTAGTCCCAGACCCCATTTGAACATTAGTATTTATAAATTTGCTCAGAGACATCGAAATGGTGCAGTGAGACAGTCATTTGCAGTATGCATTGCATGTATCCATGGTGTTTTCATTCTTCATAAACGTGCTTATCATTCTTGTTATTGTACCAGCCATAAACAGGAAAACTCAAAGATGATAATGCATATTTATAGTCTCTCTCTCTCTCTCTCTCTCTCTCTCTCTCTCTCTCTCTCTCTCTCTCTCTCTCTCTCTCTCTCTCTCTCTCTCTCTCTCTCTCTCTCACTGCATTTCTGTCTCATTGGCAGGGTGGTCAGCCGACTAGCTGTCCATCCCTCTGTCCCTCATTGTGCCTGCATGCCTGTCTGCCTGTCCGTGAGTCTGTAAGTCTGTCTGCTTGCCTCTGTGTGTGTGTGTTTGTGTGTGAGTGTGTCTGTGTGTGTGTGTTATTTGTTTGTCTCTCAATAATATAACCCGAGGATACATGTACACACACATCGTGAGTGTTAGCTGAAAGGTTGCTTGATTAGTCCTCACATGTGGTCCCACATTTTTTCTGTTAGTCCATAGCAGGGCTTCAGCTCTGCTAAAAGTATGCATGCAAATGCACCCCCCCCCCCCCCCCCCCCCCACACACACACCTCTCTCTCTCTCTCTCTCTCACACACACACACACACACACACACACACACACACACTCTTACATATATACAAGTACATTGTTGTTGACTCATGAGTGTCTGCTGGTTTTGCAGTTTCAAGACCAAGCCCATCACAATGCCACCCAAGTCCCCACAGCACTTCTTTCCCCCTGGGTCAGGAGTGCTGGACATGTATGATGGGGACATTGACAGTGTGGCCACCCTGATCCAGACAGAGGAGCTCCTCTTTGTCATGTACTACGCTCCTTGGTGTGCCCAGTCCATGGCAGTGAGGGGGGAGTTCATCAAAGCTGCCAACATCATGAAAAATCAGGTCAGGCTGAAAGGTTGATCATGGTTTAGCAGGGCTAAGATGTTCACAGCAAAAGAAAAACTTGATTTATAATAATATTCAATCTGACCTCTCCACACACAAAAAAATATAGTTCAGGCCATATTACATTTACAATAACCACAACTTTTTTTCCTGACAGAAAAATAATTTATCATGTAATAATTAGTTGTACATTCTTGGATTTTTTCTTTCTTTCTTTCATGATCAGCAGTGTTTTAATTATTTGTGACTGGTTCTCCAAAAATGAATTGCTCAGGTACCTTTGGTGGTTTTCAGAATTTTGTTTTACCATTAAATACACTAAATCCCATCAAAATGACACCAAATTTATTATGATATGTGTAGTAGTTGCTGTATTGTGACAATTTTAATACATGTATATATACCAAAAGAAGAAAATCTTTTTAAGAAAACAGCTTTTAACATTTTAGCTATATTTTGAATAACAACCATCTAGTCCTACTTGTAATCAAACTACATAAATGAAATCTGGCCCAGGGCAGGTTTCACAATAATGGTTTCCCATAGCTGCCAACTGTTACGGAAAAACCGTAAAAAATCGTTTTTTTAATATCTGTCGTCGTTTTCGTTGTTTTCTAAAAAAAATACGGTTTCCGATTTCACACAACAAAAACAAAAACAAAAAAACGAAATTTTAAACGAAGCAACTTTGGCTTTCAACATGTTGCGCTAGTCTATCGAGTGAAGTTTTTGTGCTCTCGTTTTCTGCGCCTAGCTGACCACCTTTGAACGCACTAGGCCTAGCCTACTGGCTGGAATCGGGAAGGGAGCTCTTCTGCGAATTTCGCACATGCGCATAGCGGCTGCAGTCAACATGGCGTCAAGTTCGACTAGCGCAGAGAAAAATAATGCGAAGCCGAAACGATTTCAACGATACATTGCGGCTTACAAGGAAAAGTTTCCATGGGCCGCTCCGTGTCCATCAAGAGGTGAAAAGTTTGCTTTCTGTACTGCATGCAGATGTGCGCGCCTGTTCAGCCAGGTGAGAAAAAACAAGACCGACTTCAGAGGGTCACTTAGCTCCAGCATGCTGAATAACATGATGGTGGCAAAGGCCAATCTCCGTGGCTCTTGCTATGAGCAGAAGTTCAGCCAAATCCTCGACTGCACAGATGGTGAAAAAGAACTAGGCTGTAAACTCAACTTGGGGCATTGCCAAGGATATAGGAGGTGAATTTTATTATGACTGTGGGGTGTAGTTGATGAAACATGACTGTGTTGTGTTATATTGTTCATGAAACATGACTGTGTTGTATTATTCATGAAACTTGACTGTCCATTATGCAGAAGGGTGAAGTTGATGGAATGGGCTCTAAGAATGTAAGGTGTAGCTATAGACTCCTGTATAACTGAGAATGTTCAGCGTTTCGAAGGGCTGTGCATCAATGTTCATTCAACACCATTCAAAAGAATGAAGCAGTTTGGGTAAGCTAAAAGCTAATCTTTTGTGTATTGTGTATAGTAATCTATATAAAATAATTAATGCTTTGTAATATAATGGGCTTTCTTCTTTTTCTTCTTGTTCTTCTTCTTCGTCTTCTTCTTCTTTTTCTTCTTGTTATTAATATTATTATTATTATTATTATTATTATTATTATTATTATTATTATTATTATTATTATTATTATTATTATAAGTTTTCCTTTCAGGAGATGAGAAATGTGCCTTTCAGATTGCAAAAAAGGCTTCAGCTTCAGGGGGCTGCGCCCCCTGACCCCCGCTATTCGGGAGGGGGGCGTACCCCCCTCCCGGACCCCCCCCCCCCCCCCCATGTTACTCTTTTTAACTTTGGAAGGTTGGCAGCTATGCACTCGTGCAGTCAGCTCCTGTCTCTCATAGCGAGTAAACGTTTATTCTCGGACATTAATGCAGCTGAAAGCGAGTCGGATTCTCCGTGGTAAATACAAGGTATCGTTGTTGCTGATGGCTATTGACAGTTATGGCCAACCCTGACAGCTCTCTATCAACATTGCTGACTGACAACCAGCTTGAGTGAGCACGCTATCCAAAACTTCCCATTGCTTAGAGGTTTTTCCCCCTTTGAAGGGTGTTGATCAGCTTCCCAAAGGGACGATTAGCGGTGCGGGGCTTAGGAATTCACCTGTACCTCACTTCCCAGACAAGATTAAAGGGTTGGGAAGTTCCTGTAATTACCCAGAAATATCCACACGATGACTTCTCACATCCCCTGTTCATGCCTCACGATATAGGACTTTTTATTGTCACTGTGGTACATTAGTCGTAAACACACAAGCAGAGTTGTCTATGCATATGCCGTCAGTGTCTGTCCGTTCATTTGATCGTCCGTCAGTCTATGATTGTGAGTGTGTGTGTGTGTGTGTGTGTGTGTGTGTGTGTGTGTGTGTGTGTGTGTGTGTGTGTGTGTGCGCGCGCATAAGCGTGTAAGAGTGAGTAAATGTGTGAGTGAGTGGGTGAGTGGGTGGGCGGGCGGGCGAGCGAGCGTGTGCGCGCTCGCGTGCGCGCGTGTGTGTGCATGCGTGTGTGTGCTCACGTGTGTGTGTGTGTGTGTGTGTGCGCGCGCGCGAACGTGTGTGTTTGTGAGTGATCATGAGTGTGTGCGTGCGTGCGTACATGCGTGCGTATGTCTGTGTATGTGTGTATAATGTAAACATAAGTCGTCGTTATTGAGGTGCCTAACTTGCGCAGTAGAGATATTCTGCACAGACGAGAATGGAATGTTGCGGTCCATCAGCCTTTGCAGGCTATGTCAGGCCATTGGTCACGAACAATCACAAAAGCGGAAAAGAATGAGAGCGAATCAAATCATGAATTCCCTAGCTCCCCGCCTCTCACGAATTGCGTAGGTAGACGCGGTGGATCAATTCTTTTCTCCAACGCATTAGGGGAGAAACGTTCCAGACATTCGTTGAAAGACGAGAAATTGTCCACCTTCTGCACGGTTGATTTAGGTTTTCTGTCGATATCTGCCGATTTTTTTTTTTAACCGGACCATGAGAAACATCGTCACAAGAATTATTCAAATGTCTTTTGATCTGTCTCCCAAGATCTGAAGGCTCTCGTCTTCTCAACGTATGCTCATACTTCGTAACGGGCCCATGGCCGACACGAGGAACATTTTCTTCGTTTATAAATTATAGTCTGTATCATGACATCTTGCGAAATAAAAAAGGGAAGTGTGAAGTAAAAATCAACAGCATGATTCACGTTGAGGAATATGGAACAGCACAATTGCGTTTGAATTTGAGTAAAGGCCGAATAGACTGAATATACTGGGGGAAGAATTAATGACATTAAAAGCATGATTTATCAAAGGCGGGCCAGGGTTATGTCTAGGTGAGGCCATTCTAGTAAACTAGAGATTTCGCCTACCGGCGAAGTACTGACTCGGGTTTACAGAATGGGTGGAGGCAGGCCGCAAAAGGCCCTACATCAGGTCAATCCAATCAGGGCTGCCTGGGGAACACGATAAGCACCAAGGCAAACAAAAGTGATCGATCACTTTAGAGACCCAGCGGAGGGACACGCGGTTCCCTATATTCCAGACACAGGATGCCCTGCATGAAATTCAAGGACAGGTATGTTGCAGTATTCTGGAGGATCTAGAGATGATGAATGCATGAAAACACACATGTGCCTTGCACGTTTCCCCCCGAATATGCTTACTCGTTGTCACACTGTAGTCTTAATAAGGAGTGTAACATGACTCATAGCCATCAGCGTCTCCCTCATCAGCTGAGATCCCTATCTGCTGGGCTTTCGAGATGACCCTAGTAACAGAGCCAGGGGTCGGCCCCAAGACTTTAGCAAGGTTAATGTGCTTGACTTTGTCCCCAGCATGATCTTGGTTAAATGTTACGCCTTCGCAAAGCTGATGTTTTGATTCTGATGCGTAGGTTCCATGTGCAACTTCACGCTGTTGCGTTTCTATTTTTTATTTGTTCAGACTCGGATGTGACGTCAGGACAGAACAGTTTATGAAACTGATTGAATTTTTTCTCTCTCTCTAATTGCGTCGCAAGGTTTTAACAATCCCCCCTTTGTGAAATGGTATAGATTTTTTTTTCACAGCAGACACCGATAATAGTGCTAGTTGGCAGGCAGTCTAGTCATCCACACAGTAGACGAAAGGCTGTGAAATGAAGATGAATGGAGATTAATAGCCTATCAACTTTTGTAGGCTACTCAAGGCCAATGACTACACACTCACTAGCGCTGGTTAGAGTGAACGCAAGTCAAGTCTCGATTGCCCCAGTTATTCGCCTTTTCCGAATCGCGTAGGGAGACGCAGTGGGTCTCTTCTTATTGCTAATTTACAGGGGGGTTTGTGAACTGGAAGTGGTTACAAAGTTAGCAGGGTAATCGCATGGGTATAACGAGGACATTTCTGGAAACCTTGGCAAACAATTAGCTCGGGAACCATCTGCGGAACTCTTTTGTCTGTCTTGGCGAAGTGGCTGTCCGTCTCACGGATCGATACTGGCCACGGAAGGCGCGTGGACGCCCTTGGTGCCATGCAGGTCTTGGAGCCGGGTCGTTGGAGGTGATTATTGTTCTTGAAGCCAGAATTACGGCTCCTGAGGACGTGAGAGCGTGCGTGGGCCAGCAGCATGCACACGTGCCGGAAAGCAGGAGGTCTGGTAGCGAATCTCACCTCTGTATCGATCTCAGAGTCCTCAGTTCTCGGAGGCTCGGCGACGTTGCCCATCCCTTCCCTACGTCACGCTATGACCGCTGCCCCGTCAAAGCGCGCGTCCTAGGCGTTGCCATAGCGTTTTCACACTCAGCCTCCACGAACGCTGCCATCAGTCAACTGGCATGAAGCACTGGCGTAGCTGATGTGGAGGAGTTCGACGATCGCAGACGAATACGGTTATTCCAGACGGTTCAGTTGGTTCATCTGGAATCTTCGTCGTCCTGGAGGGAATATCGTAGGGAAAGATCTGGGTGTTTGCATGACCTCATTCGACACAGCACATACAGGAAACTCAAGACCAGCTGAAAAAGCGGTTTACAACTGAAGCGCCGGGGAGATTTTGCAGATAAGTGGAAGCGTCAGGTACTTTTGGTGCGCGACCAATTTCTGGTCGATGAAGCAGGCTGAAAGCTTTACGCAGCTGCTTTTAATAACAATTATAGACAGAGTGCGACAACCACTGTTTGCCAAGCTTTAGTGAGGACATAATACGACGCTCGATGCTGTAATGAACTCTTTACTCTGCTATATCCGGGACTAACTTGTCACATTTTGGAGGATCTTTTTGATGAGGGACTGAGACAGCTGCAACTTTTAGAGCTGTTTGAATACCGTAAGTTGATTATTTTTTAAAAGAAGGTCGGTATTAATGACATGAGTCGTCTCGAATCTTCAGATTATATAGAAAATGAATTATCAAAACCCCGAAATTTCAGAAAGGCATGAATATTCAGTTATTCTAATTTCTGGTGCAGCCGACTGACTCATTTGGTAAGTAATTTCAGATGAAGTAGATGCCCTTCAAAGTGGCGATTAATTGCGCCCTGCTGACGCCAGGTGAGCTTTCTCGCACCTGCCTGTAGTTCAACATGTATGTATTTATTGCACTGACTACGACGAGTGTACTTTGCACACCTCAGCGGCTTCACGCGTGATTGATCCGGCAAGTGCAATAACTTATGCCACTCACCATTTCATGGCGTCGACAGCTGTGCTGGAGTGGTTGTGCATTCGTCTGCAGGTGCTGAAGACCTTGTCAATTTCTTCTTGCAGCCGCTTCACCCAGTGGTCCAAGTCACCCTAGTGCATCTGTGAGTGTCCCAAGTCACAGTGACCGCCTGCGTTCTTACCGCGCCCTTCACCCACAGTCTGTATCGGCGACCCTGACTGGTGTCCTTTGGGAAGGTAAGCACGCTACTTTGAAAACCGCCAATGTGACATCTAGCAGATGCAGACAGGTAATCGTGCACGAGAAACAATACAAAAGTCCTGAAAATAATTAACGAGATTTGTAAACCACTGTGTTCATAGTATTCCACGCAGTTTCTATTTTTTAAAAAGGCTGCGTGTCCAGGACGACGGCGGTACCTTGGGCGCGTTTGTTAGGCCAAAAATCTCGCGATTCTCCCTGAAAGGCTAGTCGAGGGCTAGTGAGACGCTCCTACAGCTAGAAAAACGGCTTATCAGCAACTCACAAAACGGAAGAACATGGCTGCGTCCTGGCGCCAGAGTCAGCGATGAAGTTGCCGATAGACGAAATAACTGACGTCCTTATGAGCGAGTAACGTAGGCAACGCCTAGCCCTCGCGATTCTCTAGAGATTTTGGGCCAATAAAACACGCCCAAACGCGCCCCTTGATAAAAGCTATCGAAACGTTTATTGAGGAGCGCTGGTTACGAGCGCTCGCGGAGCTCGCAGCTTTTCGCAAACTCAAATCTGCCGTGCGTTCAAGAGGCCTACCGGTATCGACCGGTAGATACCGCGCCGGAACGCTAGGCTCGTTCAGAAGTACGAAGCGCTGCATGAGCGCTTCATGTTGGCAATTGAGCGTTCCTTGGTAAATCTTCTGTGCCGCATGTTGCGTTGATAGACGCTAAGAAAGTGTTTTCTTTGCCACGGACATCGTTTATGCACGTTTAAATGTATTCTGCATGAAGAAAGTCCACTACTGTGTCATCCTTACTTGCCATTACTCTCGCATACAGAGCGCTTGGGGCAAATAAAGCCCGTTCCAGTCCCAAAATGATGTTTCTGAGGGTTATTTAACGCATCGACGGCCAGTGCGGGATCGAAGACGCCATTTTTAAAAACTGTGTCAATCACCTCGGATCTGTGATGCACAGCGCTGCTCAGCGCTGAGTGAATCACGCCCCAAAATTGCTGTTCAGGAGTGAAACACGTGCAGCGCTGTACAGTGCTTCGCAGCGCTGCGCCTCCTGAACAAAATACGCCTGAATAACCAAAATGGTCGCCTTCGGGGAAAGGAAGAAAGTCGCCATCACAAATATGCGCTGTGGCACGCATTTCAACCCGTGATTATTACCCAGCCTATGCGATATGTTACAAGAATTTAAGCCGATATTGTACTTTTATAATTTTTTAAGAATAACTGCTCTGAAATAATTACCGGGCAACATGTGAGCAAACCTTTCCACGACAGATGGCAAAACATTTTCAAGGGAAACAACTCTTATATCTTACATTAGATCTTAGTTTGTTGTGTAACCTCCCTTGAATTGAGCATCGAAATATTCTTGCTTACACCAAGTCAGTACTGTCGTTTCGACATAAATTTCGATTCGAGCAATGCCGAGCCTTCATGCACAGTTACAGCTTAACGTATTTCATCAGCTTCCACAAGGAACGAGCAATCTGCAGCTGCTTGTTTACTCATTTGGTTGAGAAGCGCAATCCGCGACGATGAGAAGGCATCGCGGAAGCCAAGATGGCTACCGTTCGGTCATAACGAGTCGTTCAAGAGTGCACATTGGGAGCTCGGTCATCGGTCTGCTAACGGTAGGTCGTCTTAAATGCAGGGCTGTCCGCGCAAAATGTGGCCCTGAACTCTGATCTCTGAATGTTTATTGCAGTTTTTGATACAAATCGCTATCCTCCAGGAAATTCAACTCAAAAGTGTGCGGCCATATTGATTCTGTAAGCCCGAGTGTCTGCAAAATCGCTGAAATTAGCACAGCTGCTCAACAATCACTTGCCGATATAGCCATGATGTTCGCGGAGTTTTGACAGGCCTGTAGCGTCGAAGGTTTTCGGACACCTGAACAGTTTCCAAACAAGTTGTAATATGATATTCGTAAGATGATTGTGATTAAAATCTGGACGCTGTACTACGTGATACTTCAGATATCAATGCAGTGTTGTACTATTGAATAACAATTAACACACAACAGATCGATGCATGTAGATTTACGTCGCACACAACGTGAATTTCTAGCAATCAGTGTGATCTTCACCTCCTCCTCCACCCCCCCTCCCACTCCTTCTCACCCTCCTCCTCCTCCTCCTCCTCCTCCTCCTCCTCCTCCTCCTCCTCCTCCTCCTCCTCCTCCTCCTCCTCCTCCTCCTCCTCCTCCCCCTCCTCCTCCCCCTCTTCTTCTTCTTCTTCTTCTTCTTCTTCTTCTTCTTCTTCTTCTTCCTCTTCCTCTTCCTCTTCCTCTTCCTCTTCCTCTTCCTCTTCCTCTTCCTCTTCCTCTTCCTCTCCCTCCTCCCTCCTCCCTCCTCCTCCTCCTCCTCCTTCTTCTTCTTCTTCTTCTTCTTCTTCTTCCTCTTCCTCTTCCTCTTCCTCTTCTTCTTCTTCTTCTTCTTCTTCTTCTTCTTCTTCTTCTTCTTCTTCTTCTTCTTCTTCCTCTTCCTCTTCTTCTTCTTCTTCGACACTAAAGAGGACCATAACTATCCCTTTCTGGGAACTGAAATGCAATGTCCCCCTGTAGATTGGGGATAAGAATACGCCCACCACGTCCTCCTTCGAGATTCCTAGCAGACAAATAGCTAAGAAAATCGAGACTGGACCTGCTTTTACTCTAACAAGCTCTTTTTTTTAAATTTGATTATCAGTGGCCTTACATAGGGCGCGTTTGTTAGGCGCCAAATCTCGAGAGAATCGCGAGGGTTAGGCGTTGCCTACGTTCCTCGCTCATAAGGAGGCACTCGCCGTGAAGGAGGGAGGCCGAGGGGGTTCCGGAGCTCCCTCGCTGTGTCCCGCTGCAGAGGCCCGGATGTACAAAAATGGCGGAGACCGTACCAATTGGGTTGCCGCTGATAGATGGCGATGCCTGTACTGTGCTTCTCAGGGCCCGAAAATGGAAAAGTGTACGTACATGGAAATATTTGCTGTTCGATTGTTCATTTGTATAGTTTGAGGAGCAGGGTATAGGTTATTTCTGGTCATACACTGCCGAAAATGTTTTTTTTCGCTTGTAAACACGCAACACCGTATACGTGCGCTCTATGAAATATGTCCCTTGAATTGATCGAAATGAATCGAGGCCTAACATTTTTTACAAAAGTGTCCACAGTTGAACCCGGGTTACTTTTTCTTGTTAAAAAAGTTCCCGTGCCATTCGATTTGACACCATGGTGTGTTCTATGAAGTGAAAAACTGATGTGATATCTGAATCGTCAGTTATTTCGTCTATCGGCAACTTCATCGCCGACTCTGGCGCCAGGACGCAGCCATGTTCTCTCAGATTTCCGCCTTGCCAATTGATGACTGACCGTTTGTTAGCCGTAGGTGCGTCTCGCTCTCCCTCGACTAGCCATCGAGGCGAGTCACTTGCCTAACAAACGCACCCATAGATCTACGACGGCTGACAGGGCGTCAAACTCCATTCATTCATTCCGAAATGCGATGGGTCCTGAGATGGCTGATAAGACCTATCTGGCCGTTTCCACATTTTGGGCGCACGTAGGAGGATGAGGTAGTGGATGTCGCAGCAGCTCTGGTTCTCTGGGCAGTTCATTTCCTTCCTGCCTCAGCCGTTCTTGTGTCCGCCGCGCACGCTAGTGCTCGCTAATGGGACCGTGACAGCTGTGTCGCAAACTTCCTAGGCTTCATATTGCCACTTGCCAGGTCACTCCAGTCAATTGGTACAACCTGCTGTGGTGTGGGGTAAGAATAGACCCACCGCGTCACCCTAAGCGAGTAATAAGAAGCGAAAGAGATAAATCGTGACTTGACGTGGTCTTGCTCTAACCATCTTTGGTGATTTTCGTGACCAATGGCATTATATAACCTACAAAGGCTTATAGGCCGTGAAACCTCTTCAATCCAATCCAGTCCTATCAACTGGTGTGCCTGTTGAAAAGTCCTTTTTCACGAGCAGTCATGCATTTGTGTGTGTGTGTGTGTGTGCGTGCGTGCGCGCGCGCGCGCGCGCGCGTGTGTGTGTGTCTGTGTGTGTGTGTCTGTGTGTGTGTCTGTGTGTGTGTGTGCGTGTGTGTATGTGTGTGTGTGTGGGTATGTGTGTGTGTGTGTGTGTGTGTGTGTGTGTGTGTGTGTGTGTGATCCGTCATTTTGTGTGTGTGACATGAAGGCTAGACACCAGTTTTCGCGGCAATCTAACCAGTGCTTAAAAAGGGGAGTAACATGATATGGGTCCCGCACGTAGTTGGTGTGTGTGAATGTGTGTGTGTGTGCGCGCGCGCGCGTGTGTGTGTGAGCGTGCGTGCGTGCGTGCTTGAGTGCATGTGTGCGTACATGCGTGTGTGTGTGTGTGTGTGTGTGTGTGTGTTTGCGTCTGTATGTGTGTATATGTGTTTGTTTTCACAAGTACATCACTGATATAACTAAATTACATTAGGAAAAATCGTCAAAGATTCTTCACATTTTTCAAAAAGAACATTTCAATGAAAATTTTAAAGGTTTTTAAATTATAAATCACATGGTTCGTTGATAAAATGTACTGAATCCCCCTTTAAATGCCGCAATACATTTCACTTTCTTCCTGCACTTTAGTCAATCCGATACCCAAGACAATGTCAGATTACAAGTATCATTTCATCACCAAACCCCGTGAGTTCCCTTCAAAATGATCCTACACTTGTTGTGCCTTGAGCAGTAGTTGACGATTTATGCCTGTTGGAATAAATGTATATTGAAAACGAGCGTCTTTGAGAAAACGGCTTTAGAGGCGTACATGTAGTACTCTGGTAGCCACCATTGGCTTCCAGATCAAAGCAAAGTTCTCCCTCAACTGCCAATACAGATGCAGTGTACGTACAGATGAGAGCCTCCCATTTACAGTGACATCACGCATTTCAATACTAAACGAGTTCGTTTGCAAATAAGGCAGAATCAGGATAATAACGAAGTGAGGTGTTGTTACGCAAGTAGAGGTAATAGTTTGCACGCAAAGAAAGTACAGTCTTCCTGTAGACGTGAAGAACAACCATTTATTGATGGAGTTGACACCCGAAACAAACAAAGTATACGCAGTGATAGTTCAGCTTCCAGAATCGAAGAAACATCTTAAAAGGTCTTCAAATGTATTGCAGTGACCCTCATCTGTGACTATATTGCTGTATCTCGATTCGACCGAAGTATCAGACCCACTCAAGTAAGAAGGACGCTCGTTGACTTGGTCTGTTGAACATCAAAGGCCTGCTCAGGATGACACGTTAATATGGACAAAGTGTCGGTATGTTGACGTGGAGCGCCTTGTAGGAATTTCGGATTTTCTTTCAGCTCCAGCTCTTTTTCTCCAGAGCCTGTCTCCATGAATTCTTCTGTAGTTTAATGTAGTCTTCATCACAGTTGGTGGCAGTGCCAGTTCTCGAGGACAGAAAAATAGTTCTAAAGAGCAAGGAACATGAGGAGCACTGACTCTGGACCCGGACTCGACCCAGGCTGTGAAATCGATTCTCGTGTCCCCAGATCCTGCGCTCCTCGGCAGAGCACCAGCCTTACATCAAACCTGTCACAGCAACTCCTCTCTGAGCAGCTCCTCCTCCAGCACCTCGCGTGTGGCTCGCCATCCTCCACTTCCTTGCCTCGACAGCTCCAGCTGTACTGCAGACGATTTTGACAAACATCTGTTGTAGGTTTTAATGAGCTTGCTGCTCTCCGTTGGGAGTTTTAGAGATACGTCATACCGTATATGTAATAGGATACATCTGCGAGCTCGGTTCAACATCTCGGCGAGGGAACGATTTTTGCACAATTACTTGGTCACTTTTCCCCCCTCTCTTTTCCTCTCGGGTATAAATGCTGATCGATTGACGACGCAGAAATTTCTGTTTGAGAGAACCTGGAACTGATGCTGAGACGTAAGAAAATTTAATAACGATCTACACTGAAGAAACTGTGCAAAAGCTGTGCGCATAAAGAGAATCGTTTTCGTGTGAGATGGTTACATCGATTTTGCATTTTTAAAGTCTGCAAACAAAATCATATGAGCTATCGGAGCAGGCCCAGGAAGACGAGCATAAGTCAGGAATCGCAGCTGATGAATTCGTGCTGCAGCTGCTGCTCGCCGTGCTGTCGATTCGCAACTGCTGGTGCAGTGTTCAATCCTGCATGCATCCTACAGGTGTCATCGTCTTTGCCGCATCATTGGGGAATAAAACAGTCCGCTGTCACGACAGTTAAGAAACATCTTCGCCAAGACGTTCCTCCATAAGTCGGACAGCCAGCATCAAGGCAGATTGCTCAGTTAAAAGTGGAGATGATGGTTGTGCGTGACTGTTCTTGAACCGTATTTTTCTGTGTAATCTTTTGTTGACTGATAGAGAATGATCGATCAGTAGAAACATATGAGCAAGGCGTACGTAGTACAGAAGTTCCAGAAAGACGTGAAAGATGGTTATCAGAACTAACACCTTCATGTTCAGTGTGCGGTAGATCAAGTGATCACAGGAACGTCGTAGCGATTTAACGAGCACAAAGGGTTATTTTAAAAACTAGTTGTGGTGGCAGAATGAACGAAAACAAACGACATGATGAAAGGTCCACGACCACAAACGTATTTTTGCTTCTCTTGCGAATTTCCATCACACCCAGTACTTAATTCGAAGCCTTTTATTTACGTTAAACGTTTGTGTTTACTTCGACTGTCTCCTTTTCAGTAGGTCTGTGTGCCTGTCCGATATGATCTATTCATTTGTTGATTGTTTTTGCATTTTCTTTGAAATCATTCTCATGTGATGTCAATATATTAAAAGAAGCCACATCTTTAATCTTTTCCAGGAAGTAGATTTGAACTAAACAGCGAAAGTCCGCTCAACCGGCGCACGTCAACCTCACTCGGGGGAGACCCACGTAGCTCTGCGGAACAAATAAGCTGAGCGATGTTGGCTGGAACATTCGTCCTCTCTGTGACTGTCTTGCTGACGTGCACAGCCCTTACTGCACAAGGAGCCACCGTGGCCAATGAAAGCAGCACGTGCTTCTGCCTGAAGGTCTTACAGAGAGGCTTACGAAACCCTGTGGCCATGGCGCCTCTGAGGAACGGCAGTCAAATGCTGGCCGAGCAGCGTGGGGTTGTCTGGATGACCACTCCCGGCAAGGCTTCCCCCCGCTTCACAGTGCTAGACATGCAAGACAGGGTGCTGTGGACACCGGAGTTTGCTGACGAGAGAGGTCTGCTGAGTATCGCCCCCCATCCAGGTAGGTGTCCATTGCAAATTCAAGGCCAAGTGACTGATCGACGGACCAACTGACCCATTGACCGACGGACTCCTCACTTTTCTATTTAGAGTGTCTGTATAAACACAAGCAACCAAAGATGAAGTATGTTTTCTTGCGATGGCTTAATGAACGCGTTCTCTGCTACGCAGGGTACCCCGACCCGCAGAAGATTTACGTTTTCTACACCCGCGATGACGACGGACAGCTTTTCTCTTACGTCAGCGAGGTTGTTCTAGGCCCGGGACCCAAGCACTTCACAGAGCGCGTTCTGCTCAGAATGGAGCAGCCTCACCACAGAGGGAATGGGGGTCAGGTGAGTCTCCACGCGGCAGGGCACATACGCTTGCAATCGCCTCCAGTTCGGACGTAGGGACTGCTGCTTTCGAGAGGGGCAAGAGAAACAGGACGCACATGTGTGTGTGTGTGTGTGTGTATGTGTGCGTGTGTGTGTGCGCGCGCGTGTGTGTGTGTGCGCGTGTGCGTGCGCGTGTGTGTGTGTGTGCGCGTGTGCGTGCGCTGTGTGCGTGTATGTGTGTGCGCGTGTGCGTGTGTGTGCGGTGGGTGGCTGGGAGTGAAGAGAGAGAGAGAGAGAGAGAGAGAGAGAGAGAGAGAGAGAGAGAGAGAGAGACTGGCTGGCTGGCTGGCTGGCTGGCTGGCTGGCTGGCTGGCTGGCTGGCTGGCTGGCTG
>JAWQFJ010002000.1:152069-154569 GCA_034096865.1 Theodoxus fluviatilis
GCAGAGAGAGAGGAGTGAGAGAGAAGGAGGGAGAGAGAGAGACGAGAGAGAGAGAGACAGAAGACTGTGACTGACCTGACTGACTGACTGACTGACGTTATTGTTTTCAGGTTCCATGCTCATTGATCCTCTATATGAGCACATCAGCCAACCGTGTCAGGCCATCACACAGTACATTCATACCCCAATTGCACTTGCTTGCTTTGCTCATGCCTGCTTGTGCTCCTTTTTTTTGCTGCTGTTGTTGCTCTCCGCATGGTCAGGGAGCTCCGCATTCTCGTATTCAACATTGAGAAGGTATGCATCAACAACTGGAAGTACACTACTCGCATACTTACTATTACTTCGTCCTCAGGTTGTGCAAGTGGTATTCTCATTCATTTGACACATTATTTCATGTAACAATCAACAGCATTGGCGTTTACGGCATTTGTTTCTGGACCAAGTCAGACAAAACTGATCCTCGTCTTGGAAGGCATAATACATGGACATTGCCGCCATTAGAACCAATGCTGGCGTGTTTTGCATAAACCTACATCTCATTTATTACAAAGGTACCATCCAGTGGCCACCAGGACATTTAAGGATATTCCTTAAATGGATAGTCTGTTACGACTGTAAATCATATGTACAGGGGACAGTCGACATGAGATTCGAGAACTACAAACAAACCTGTTTCTTCTCATTTATCTATTACAACAGCCCACGTATGTACACACCGTGTTTTTAGACACAAGCGGTCTCGCACTGTTTGACACGTCTAATATGATATTTGTGTGCTGGCATCTTTGGTGCGTTCTATCTCTAATGTAGGGTGGAACATGTCGGTTTTATTTGGCGGTATTCAGTATAGCATAACTAGTGTGTGCACAGCTGCTGACAGTCTCTCTTTTCATCCTCTAGTACATCGTCCCACGAATCTCTACCTCCATCTGCGCTTGCGCCACTTTCAATGTTCGCGAACGCACTGTGCGATCGTCGAACTGGGGGGGGGGATGGGGCGGTCGATGAATATCGGTGGTGTACCATAAATAAGGTTGACATATATCCATCGTGTTCATGGTATATCCACTCATTGGGACCCCCCATATTCGGTCCCTAAATGGACGTGCACTCTGATGTCCTCCGCCCCAACCACTTCGTCTGTTCTCATGTTGGCTAACTAGTACTCTACAACATCCATGTAGTTGGATTTGTCAATGAATGTGCGTGTTTGTCACGAGCAGTCCGCAGTTTCCCCATCTCTTGTGGAATTCTCTATTGTATGACCGACGATACACTCAATTTTTCTGAATGCATGATGATGTGAATCGTATGTTCGTAGTTGATTGCGGATAATATGCATCTGGTGTGTGATTGTGCTGGATCGTCATGTCGAAGATTCGGTGGTGGTGATGTTGGTTATATGATGTCCATGAGGGTGTGTGCTCTAGAGGGATGATGCACGATGGCTATGCTGGTGCCGTGTTGATTGAACAACTGGTGGTGGGTCTAGGCTGAGTGGGCGCGGATCGTTGATAAGTTTTGTGTCGAGTGTCTTGGCTGGATGATGAACAGTGATGGTGTGGTGTAATTGGTAGGTAAATACTTTGATTCATACTGGTGGCTTTATGGGGATGATTGACATCTCGGCTCTCGCCTCTGCGGGCGTGGATTCAGTAAATGTGGTTTGAGTGTGGTGGGCTGCTGAGCAATGGTGGTGTGATGGGGGATGCATGAATGGTGGTGATGGGGATGATGAAAATGGTGGTCTGGGGATGAATGACGATGGTGGGTGTGATCGTGTGTCGATGAGACGATGGTGGTCGATCGGTTCCTAGAATGTAATAAAAATGGTGTGGTGTGATGGTGGTGTGCTTTCTGTCAGTGGACAATTGTTGGTGTATGGCGGGATGGATTGTAGATGGTGGTGCACGATGTGGTATCCATGATCTATGGATCGGTACTCGATGGGGTGTATGCAATGACATATGTCCGGGTTGATGCGGTCCTTGATTCTCTCTATCGTCTCATAGATGTGCGAAGTCACTTAACCGATACTGGCACATCATCGCGGTAAATCATGGTGTGCATTTGCGCTGCGCGCACATACACGGACGTGTAGTGGTGACGGTGTGTGTGGCTTGCTTAGGTAGCCTGTCATCAGACATTTTGGTCAGTTTTAGCCAGTATCTGATAGCTTTCATTGCACTATTAATGGCGAGAGGAAACCTTCCCGTTTCTCCATATACCAAGCTGTTAGGCGTTCTGCAGTCCACCTTTAGGAAACGTTTGCAAGCAAACATATGTGCTTTTTCTATGGGTTTGTGTTCCTTTAGGCCCCATATCTCTGAAGCGTACAGTAAAGAAGGCTGAACTTGTGCATCATATAGTCGGAAAGAGACACAGAGAGAGACACAGAGAGAGACACAGAGAGAGACAGAGAGAGACAGAGAGACAGAGAGACAGAGTGAGAGAGAGAGAGAGGGGGGAGCTGGGAAAAGGGGAGGAAGGGAAGAGA
>JAWQFJ010002000.1:162069-192862 GCA_034096865.1 Theodoxus fluviatilis
AACTGGTTTCATGCTGGATGGTCACATGACTGAGAGCCCCTCTGAGAGTGGATGAGCCAGTGCTGTAGTAGAGGATGCAATAGTGTTAAACCAGCTACTGTATTGTGTTGCTGTCACTGCCCGATTGCCATAGAATAATCTCTCAGAACAGGCTTCCAGCAGTAGGCTTTGGATAGAGGTATAGTAGAAGTATCCTCTCATCTAGACTTAGGTCAGTTGAGGTCAAGCAGAAACTGACAAACTAACAGTTGTCATAAGATTCACTCTGAATTGTCAGAGGATAATGAACACTGAGAGCAGCTTTCAGGCTGTTTGTGCACCCTGTGTTTGGCGAGCAGTGTTAGGATGTCACTGCTTGGACCAACATCCATTCAATAGCAGAGGGCAGTAGCTGCAAGGCAGAAATGCAGCAGTAGATAATGACTCCAGTATCAGGGCAAAGTCTCTCAAGACACTTTTATTGAATAGGTTTTCCTCCTCCTCCTCCTCCTCCTCCTCCTCCTCCTCCTCCTCCTCCTCCTCCTCCTCCTCCTCCTCCTCCTCCTTCCTCCTTCCTCCTTCCTCCTTCCTCCTCCTCCTCCTCCTCCTCCTCCTCCTCCTCCTCCTCCTCCTCCTCCTCCTCCTCCTCCCCCTCCTCCTTCTCCCCCTCCTCCTTCTCCTCCCCCTCTCCTCCCCCTCCTCCTTCTCCTCCTCCCCCCCCCCCCCCTTCTTCATCTTCTTCCTCTTCTAATTCCTCTTCTCTTCATTCTGGTGACTCATGACTTCCTGAAATTCAATGGACAGGTCTGTTTCATTTGCCTTGAAATTTGAATAATGAATTTTCTGAAAAACCCAGCAGCCCCTCTCTCGGAATCCTGTGCACTGTGTTAAGGCTGCAAGAGGCAGTGAGCACTCTGATGACTCAGTAGTGTGTTCCTTGGCCAATGATACACTATTCTGTATATAACGTGGAAGTGTGAGGGTCTCTTGGGAGCACTTAATAATTGCAAGTCTGTGTGTCCATGGCAGGGGTTGCTGGTGTGGTCCTGCCCGTCTTCCGGACACTTTGGTCATGCCTGGCGCCATCTTTGTTTGCCCCTGTCTCAACATCCAGATCCAGGCCTTCGAGGTCTACCCAGACAGCAAATTTCCTGGTAAGCCACTCTCACAAGCCCATCCTGTCTATTCCTGGCTGATCTGCTCTCTCTCTCATAAAGGTGAGCACTCTGTAAATGCAGACCTTTCTCAGCTAAGACTGCATGTGACAAAGAAATGCCAGACAATGGGCCAAGCATAGGAAACTCACTGCCTTTCTCCTCCAAGGGTTTGCCCTTTGCTGCCTGGGCTGCTAATAGTCCACGAGGAGTTAAGGAGCTGGCTCCAGTAAAAGTGTTGACTTCTATGGAATGAAATGTACAATGACTCTTCTTAATGAAACTTCTGACAGTAGTGTTGCCAAAATGTATTAACATTATACTTGTACTAGGTAATGAGTTGTCTAGAATTATCATGCATGCTCTAACAGATACTCCTGTCCAGCACCCCTTCTTTCAAATACCCGACTAA
Organism: Theodoxus fluviatilis; assembly: GCA_034096865.1. Taxonomy (NCBI): domain Eukaryota; kingdom Metazoa; phylum Mollusca; class Gastropoda; order Cycloneritida; family Neritidae; genus Theodoxus; species Theodoxus fluviatilis. The sequence goes on from JAWQFJ010002000.1 coordinate 163,615, forward strand.
CTTATGCACTGCAAAGATATGTTTGCATACCTACACACGCTCATGATTTATACATGCACTTACATGCTTACACATGCACAATTACACACACACAGTGACACACTGACCAGAAGTTGTCTTCCTCTTCAGGTGTACTTGTGTGTGTAGATGCAAGTCTGCATGTAGTTTGATTTTATCTTTCTTCACTGTGCTGTGCATATCCAGCTGAGAGGGAACTCTAGACTTTGACTTATTGGATGAGTCCATTTCACCTATTTGTCTTTGCTGCTCATGGATGGCTGTGTACACCCTTGACTGCTTCGGTTGTCTACAGTACAAACAATTCTCAGTTGTCTTTTTCCTGTCATGCTTTCAAACATCCAGTTGATGTTGATTGTGGCATGTGCATTCATTCAATGGGTTGTTTTTGTGCACAGGTTTTGTTGAAGAAGGCGATGAAATCAATGGCTCCAAAGCAGTTGACATTACCTACAGACATCCGGGACTCAGTATTGTAAGTAGATAACTTTGTCTTTAGCAAAGACATGCATAAAATGCCTGAATATTTCTAGGAAAGTTTTATAAAAAAAGGAATTCTAGGTGTTGCACCTGTTGAGATGTTGTCATTTGATTTGAAGAAAGATATTATCCAGTATTGATTCTGCAGTGCAAGAGGATTTTCATGTGATGACAATTGGTAGTCCGTTGCAGTGTCACTCAGCTAGCTACCCTCAGGAAGTTAGCAGAACATAGGTCCTCTTTGGCTTCAGTTGATAAAGATTTTTTCAGTGCCAATAAATTCACATCAATGTAAAGTCCATCTTTCTCTCTTTCTTCTGTTTACATTGTGCTGCCAAGTGCACCTTATATTCTGCTGTGACTTCTGTGAAGTTTTTTGTTGCATTTTCTTAAAATTTCAAGGAGCATCTTACATAAACACAAAGTTTACAGTCTGAGAGTTGTGGTGTTTCTGTCTGTGCTGCAGGGAAGCATTTACCTTTTAGTTGCCTTTGAGTGTGTGTGAGGACTGGCATCGCTCTCCCTCTCTTCCAGCTGTACCATTACCTGACAGTCACCAAGCAGTATTATGAGTGGACAGTGTACCAGTGTCTCAACTGCAATACCTACACACATGCTGTGCGATGCGACGTCAAGGGGAGGAACATGGCTGCCGTCAACTCCAAACTCAAGGTCAGCCTGTCATTTGCTGTGATGGCTCAAGGCATTTGCCATTCATTTTTTGTTTTCCATTTGCTGTTGCTCTGTGCAGGAGTTCATTAGCTGTTGCTTTGTGTTGCTGCAGTAGTCTCAGAAATGCCTGTCATGTGTTGTTTGGATTTGTTTTAATGTACATGTAATTCGCAGAGGTTCATGAGGTGTTGCTTTGTGTTGCTACATAGGTCCCAGAAATGCCTGTCATGTGTTGTTTGGATTTGTTTTAATGTATGGAATTCGCAGAGGTTCATGAGGTGTTGCTTTGTGTTGCTACAGAGGTCCCAGAAATGCTTGTCATGTGTTATTTTTATTTGGCTTTGATGTGCATGTTGTGTTTTGGGACCTGCCTCACCAACATCAGTCAAAAGTCACAAGTTACAAAATGATTGCAAGAGGAGAGTGTTTACCTCTTTGTACCAAAGTATTCGTTACTTTTGTTTTTGTTTTTGTGTTTTAATGTATAGTATTCTACTAGAAAAAAATTGACTAAACACTAAAACAGTCAAAAGAATGAATTTGTAGGGTAGCTATGCCAAAATTACATTTCACTTTTACACAAACCTCTACATTGTAGACTGATGTATATTTGCCAACTAAATTCATTTATCTCTTTCAGTTTTAGGAACTTTGGATTAGTGAGAGGAATTGCTGCAAAGGAACATGTGCAATAAATGTGTGCAGATATGTTTGTGATATGACCTCGGATCAGGTGTAACACCCAGCAGGAAATGACCATGATGTTCAGTATTTGTCGTCAAAGTCAATGAGAAAGTTTCACGTTCCTTGCTGCCATTCTCCACCCCTTGCTGGTTTCCTGCATGGCCTCGCTGTCAGCCAAGCCTCAGCTGCCCCCCCCCCCCCTTCTGTCTCCCTCTTTTGACTCTGTCCTACATTCGGCAGTCAAACAGTGACTTTGGGGAAGTGAAGCCTGGCATTTCTCACCTGGCTGTTACATTCAAAACAATGATTTTACTCAGGAAAACTGGAGAGCTAAACACAACTTCTGAAGGTGGCAAGAGGCAGGAATAGGCAGCCAGGAAGCTATGTAGGGTCACGGGACAAACTTGTTGATGCTTCAACAGTGTCATAAAACATAGAGAGCATTAAAGTAACATAAATTATGAGGGCAAACCCATCTGCTGTCAGTGCTGCTCTGACACTAAAAGAGTTAATGAGGAAAGTTTTTGATCCCATACATGTAGTGCACAAAACTCAAAACCTCCTAAAACATGATAGTTCTTCAAGCAAAATCAAGCTACAGCTCATTTTAGTGGATAGGGGACCTGATTGTTATTTTTAAATTTTTTTAAAATAAATACAAAACTGTTCTGACAATCATCTTTCAATGATACCTGAAAATATTCGTTGATCTGCAGTTTTTTAATTTGATTTAAAAGTGCATTTTAATGAAAGTGGATTTTTCTAGTTATTAAAAAAAAGAAGACATAACTTGTCTTTAATTTGGCTTACTACTCACAGTGGTTTTCGTTGTGGTTTTTTCCCCCCCAAATGTTGATTTCCAAGGGTGCACAATTCAATAACTCAGGATTTTGCACCAAAATTATCTTGGGTGGGGTGGGGGTGGGGGTGGATTGAATTCAAACAACAAGCTGCATGCTGTCCCATCTTCCCAATGAGGTCTATTTATGTAGGAAAGTGTTTTCAGTGAAAGAAAAAGTTTGATTTGTGTTTAGATGACTATACTATACATATTACATTTCTTGCACACGCATACACGCAAACACACACACTCACACATACACGCAAACACACACACACACACACACAAACACACACACACACACACATACATGCATGCAAGCAAACACACACACACACTTACACACACTTACATACACACACTTACACACTCACACACACACACACACACGTGTGTGTTTTCTCACCGTGGCCTCCTTAATGAAAAGAAAAAGGTCAGACCTTCCTACTGACCCTATTTTGGGTGCCATGTTGTTATTTATCATCTCTCACTTCTTTGACAAAGAACTGATTATTCTTAATTATTTGTGCATGACTTTTGTTCATTTTCTTTTCCATTTTTGAATTTATGCCCCAAAAGGAGAAGAAAAAAGAAGTCAGCTTCTCTAATTATTGTCTTACTTTATATTTCAGGTCAATGAAGCTGATGTGATCCAAATCAAGAGCTCTCCCAATTACTCCAGAGTCTACCACATAGTGCTGTATGACAAGGAAAGGAGAGGTGAGCAAGAGCAATAGGAATTTCCATACAAGTCCTACTCATTTATGCAGCCACTGGTTACGAAGAAGAGTGTCTCTTGTTGAATGTGCTGCTTGTGGATTTTGTTGATATATATTACCAGTGACTTTTTTGTGTTTTTGTTTTCCTTCATGATGAGTTGTAGGTAAGGAAAGACTGCAAATTTGTACTAGAAGATATGATGTGGTTTTAGAGAGTAATAATTCCACTGGTACATAGAACTTTTTTTTTTGGTCTTCATTTTCATAACTTATGTTGTTTAACATACAATAATAAGTTTTTTGTGTTAATTAAATCCGAGATCCAGTCCGGGGTTTAAAATTTTAAGTTGTGGAAACTCCCAGTCTGACTGCTGTGGCGTTCAGTGCTGCTCAGGACTTTGCATTCTCTCTGAAATGCACACCAGTGGGAACTTTGACAGCAAACTGAGGAATAATTCTCTCTTCATGCAGCAGTGTCTTCACACTCATCATACATCAGTAGACTAGAATGCTCCCTGGAAACTTGAATTTCCTCTGAAAAGTAGTTGGTGCTTTCTTGTACCTGTCAGTCAGTGGGTTGTATTGGTAACCAGTTGTCAGTCCCAGCTATATCATGTGAGTTCCATCATCCCATTTGTTCCCGCCTCTGCAAGTAGAGACACCTGCAGAGCCACCTCAATCCCACAGACTGACCCATAGTTCTAGTTGTCTTTGAACTGAGGGGACAACCACCAGTTAGTGTAATTCGTACCTAGTCGGAGCCACAGAATGGTGTAATAGTAAGTTCATGTGACGTCACCTTTAACCCCAGGTATTGCTGAGCTGCCCATGTGAGTTCATGTGACGTCACCTTTATCCCCAGGCATTTCTGAGCTGCCCACCGAGTGTGAGAAGGCATTAATGTGAGTTCATGTGACGTCACCTTTATCCCCAGGCATTTCTGAGCTGCCCACCGAGTGTGAGAAGGCATTAATGTGAGTTCATGTGACATCACCTTTAACCCCAGGTATTTCTGAGCTGCCCACCGAGTGTGAGAAGGCGCTGACTGCTGCTGCCAACCAGTGCCAGTCCTTCGTCACCCAGGATGAGGCGGAGATGGAGGAAAGAATCCAGTAAGAACCAGTCTTATACTCTTCATATGACTGCAGTCATGGCTCTGATGACATTGGTAGTTATGATAAAGATGTTGTTCATGGGTAATGGTGCTGGTAGCGCTAGTTGTAGTCATTATGATGACCTTGTCGATGAGTAATGGTGCTGGTGGCGATGGTTGTGGTCATTATGATGTCCTTGTCGATGAGTAATGGTGCTGGTGGCGATGGTTGTAGTCATTATGATGACTTTGTCTATGAGTAATGGTGCTGGTGGCGATGGTTGTAGTCATTATGATGACCTTGTCTATGAGTAATGGTGCTGGTGGCGATGGTTGTGGTCATTATGATGACCTTGTCGATGAGTAATGGTGCTGGTGGCAATGGTTGTAGTCATTATGATGACTTTGTCTATGAGTAATGGTGCTGGTGGCGATGGTTGTGGTCATTATGATGACCTTGTCGATGAGTAATGGTACTGGTGGCGATGGTTGTGGTCATTATGATGACCTTGTCGATGAGTAATGGTGCTGGTGGCGATGGTTGTAGTCATTATGATGACTTTGTCGATGTGTAATGGTGCTGGTGGCAATGGTTGTGGTCATTATGATGACTTTGTCGATGAGTAATGGTGCTGGTGGCGATGGTTGTAGTCATTATGATGACCTTGTCGATGAGTAATGGTGCTGGTGGCGATGGTTGTGGCCCAGACATAATGATGACAGATAATGATGGTGGCAATTTTGAAAACGAGGTTCATTTTGGGAACTGTCTAGGGTTGAAACTGTTTGACAAATAATCATGCCATGGGCAAAAGCAGGGGTTTATGCAATGCCAGGTGGTTGGAAAACACATCAGTGAAAACTCATATGTTACATTTTCTAGAAATGTACTGGCCAGGAATCTGAAACTTTCCATGACAACTATGATGTGCTCTTCTTGTCCCTGTGGCCAACTTGCCCAGGCCATCAGATGGCTGGTCAGCGGGGGAAGAGAAAATCTCTGAGGGCCCATGTGCACTGCCCAAATGGAAGTCAGGGTTTAGTGGAGGTTTTCGGATGAGAAACTTTTTTTGTTTTGGGCTGGGGGGTTTTAGCGTCCAAGCCAGCTTAGCTGATTAGACCCCCCAGCATGACAACAGTCCTAACTCGCACAAGGCAATTTTGTGCTAGGTGCATTAAGGGGACACACAGCGTAGCCACTTTCGTGACAAATCGTCAAAAATCGAGTTTTTAGTTATACTCGGAAACGAGGTCTACATAGTCTCAATAACACATGGGCACGATCGATTTGCCAGCTTTTCATTCCTTCATTTTTTATTTAATTAGTTTAGAGAGGTACCCATCACTGAAGTTGTGAAAAAACCTAACCTGGAAGTCAAAAAGTGTCATTTTGAGTGCTTGGATACGGCATCTTCCTCCACAAAACATGCTTCATGTTTGGTATCAGTGCGTAGCACCTTCACTCGACTCTTAGTCGCGACTATTTCTGGAGGAACCGAATGCAGTACGGAGGAACACGAAGCGAAAATCAGAAGCCAGTGCTAACCAATGAAAGCCATGAGAATAGAGGCCGGCTAGTGAGCTTGCCTGTGATTGGACAGGTTTCATGAGGCCAGCGCGTGATCACAGCGGAAGTGACCTACGGAAATGCTCGAAGCAACGATCGGCTATTCCCGCGTATAACGACGAGCATACATCAGCCGAGTCAAGATGGCTATTTGAACGCTGCAGCACGCAAAAATGCTGAAGAAATCGAAGAAATGGCACAGTCAACATCTGTATGGGGAAAAGAGAAAGAGTCACAAGCTGGAAAAAGAAGATTCATCAGCTGTTGCCTCCAGAGGAGAGAATTTGACGCCAACAGCCTCCAGAGTTGGAGAATTAGTACCGATCGCCTCCACATCGACTGAATCGGCGTCCAGATTGACACCAACAGCCTCCACGTCGACTGAATCGGTGTCCGCAAAGAAAATGGGTCGCTTCCATCGTGCTACTTCAAGTGAGACAACCGCAGGCCTTTCTGATCAGACTGATGTCAACCTCATTGTCGGTATGAGGAGTCTGAACGAGCAATTCTCTGCCTTCGAGTGTGAGAGCTGTGAGCAGCCCTATCAACTGACGGAGGTCGAAACAGCAAGGATGGGCTCTGCTTGCCAGCTTCAAGTTCAGTGTTTGGCGTGTGGCACCATCATTAGTCAGCTCGCAACATCATCCAAGGCGGGCACTACGCACAGAGGATTCGATGTCAACCGCCGCCTCGTCATAGCAGCAACCTCGACAGGAATCGGATTTACCCAATTGAAGAGGTTTTTTGCTTTGATGAATATGCCACCGCCCATGCACCTGAAGACTTGGCAGTTTTACCAGAAAGCTGTCCACTCAGGAGCTCGTCGGGCAGCTGACAAGCACCTTCAGGAGGCAGCGGAACAAGTGCGAGTGCTGTACGCCAAGATGAACATTGGCGAACCAAATCCTGATGGACACCTGGACATTTCAGTTTCCTTCGATGGAAGCTGGCAGAAGCGAGGGCGAACTTCACACTGTGGTATTGCCACTGTGATAGAGGTCTTGTGGTGGACTATGTGACTCTGTCCAACTATTGCCACGGATGTGAGATAGGACAGAAAGCAGACTCTGCTGAGTTTGAGGAGTGGAAGGGAAAGCATGAAGAGGAGTGCCAGAAGACAGTTCACTGCTCTTTCCAGGCGATGGAGGTAGAGGCTGCTGTCATTCTGTGGAGCAGGTCTGAAGCTCTGCACAACTTCAGATATGTGGAGATTTTGGGGGATGGGGATGGGAAGGCACACTCCAGAGTGAATCAGGCCAGAGTGTATGGTGAGGGTGTAAATGTGCAGAAGATTGACTGTGTCAACTATGTCACCAAGAGGAAGGGGACAACTGCCTCTGCCTCCATGATCACGTGTTTATTACAAGTTTGTGGATTATTTTCAAGGTTGATGCTTTTGCCTTTGAATTTGATAGACTTGGGATGAAGTTTATTACCTCAAAGTTTGCTTGCATATGTAGAAATTTATGCCAAAATTGAAAAATCATGTTAGAAATGTGTATCTTTTTTAGTTCAATTGTTATACAAGTGTAAACTTTCTCAAACTTTAAAGTCAAATTTCTCAAAAAGTGGTTTTCATTTCTACGGTAATAGTTTTTGCCCCTTTAACAATGTGACTTATAGTTATAATAAAGTTAGAATGTAGAAATTTTGCTTGTTTGTATATAAATGGATGCTGAATGCAATAAGACTAGTGAGAAATCTGTAACTTTATTAGTTAATTTTGAATTAAAGTTTAATCTTGTCATGCCGGCAACATTTTTTTCATGTGTAAATGCCACTCATCACCAGAAACATTTGTAAGTTATAAATACATTTATAATGTTTTATAGCAAAATATAGGTCTTCTTCTTTGTACACAACCATTGCTGATCCTATAAAGTTTGATCCTTGTAGTTTGGTAGGGGGTCAAAAATTGTAACGTGCATTTTTTGAGTGATTGTGTTATATAACAAGAACTAGTCAATCTGGAACAATAAAAATTGATGTGAATTATCCTTGTTGTGTGTTTGTATTGTTAGCAAAGTTTCATTAAAATAGCTAAAACAGTTGCTGAGCAATGAATTTTTTCTGATACCCTCGTTTTCTACACCATGTGCCCCCTTAACACATGATGGGGGTCAATCTGAGTCAGTTACATGTTTTGTGCAGAAATGCATGCCAGGGACACCAAATTTTCAAGTCCTTGAATGATTGACCTTAAAGATATATTTAATGCAAGAAAATCAACTCGTTATTGCCTTACTTTGGCAATGAGGCATTTGTGCACAAAAATGTCAGAGCTCGTTTTCTCAAAATTGCTGCTGGCACTACTCATATCTTTCACAATTTTGTTCCTATTGTATTCCCAGCTTTTAGCAAATAAATCTGACAAGATTGCAGATTTCAAAACTACTTTCATCCCCTAACACACAAAAAATCCAGTTGGGGCTGGTTTTATGGTGGTCAATGACAAAATGTTGTCACTCTGTACCCAAACGTGGCACACTGTTTTCATGGGCTGACCTTGCCTGTGCTGTCACTGCAGGTTGTACATGAAGCAGCAACAACAGGAGCACGACAAGGTGACCCTCCAGGCAGAGATGGACAGTGAGGTCATGGAAAGGTGAGGCTGTGTTTGCTGTCATCATAGAGTCGGCACTTTGATGCAGGCCTTACTGGCTTTCACTGTTGGTGCACTTGTCTTGCCTTGCTCTGTGTGTGTGTGTGTGTGTGAGTGTGTGAGTGTGTGTGTGTGTGTGTGAGTGTGTGTGTGTGTGTGTGTGTGTGTGATTGTGTGCATGCGCTTGCATGTGTGTGTTTGTGTGTGTGATGGTTGTTTGCACAAGTGTATGTGTGCATGTATTTGTGTGAACATGTGTATGAAAGTGAATATGTAAGTGAATGCAGGATGAACATTCTCAGTCATGTCAATGCAAATTATTCATTGTGCTCATTATATAATTATCTACTAACTGTTAGCAAAGACTTGGAGAGCAGCTGAAAGTCTTTTCTGGCCAGTTGCTCCAATAAATGCAAATAACATTGATAATAGGTGATGGATCAGGTGATCAGCATGCTGTCTGTGTGTTGATGCGTCGGTCACCACATTGTGCATTTTGCTCAGGGCCTCTGTGTTCCTGGAAGCAGAAAATTGAATTTCATATAGTTCGAGTTAAAGACACATTCAATCTTGACCACTGTAGTAGACGCATAGGCTACAGCATCCAATATCCCGCTAGATTTGTTTGGGATGGTTGTACACAGTATGCATACCACTTGGTGATTTGTCTTTCTGGCTACCCTGTCATAAGAAAGTAGGTTGGCTTTTACATGAAAGTTGGTTTGCCCGTTTTCCTGACAATTTCCCTGATGGCAACTTATGATGTTCAATTTGATCTCCTTGCTCTCTTGAAATGTGGACTTTTTACTGTCTTAATGAAAACTTTGCATGATGATAAATATGACAGTTAATCATGTGTATAGTAGAGCACATTGCTTTTGACCTTTTCCTTAGCATCATTACTTGGGCTGTTGGGGCTGGTAGACCTGCAAAAAATAAAACACACACACACACACACACACACACACACACACACACACACACACACACACACACACACACACACACACACACACACACAATTCTCTCAATTCGAAGGATGTAATGGCATCCTTTATCATGGGCGTATACTCTTCAAGCAAAAAAACAAAAACTATACCAGAACTCACAAGTGAACACAAAATCCATGTAATTGTTTTTGAGAAATCATAATGCTGAATGAGATAATTTTTTTCAAGCAAAACTAGCAGGCTTGACCCACTCTAGTCCTCACATCATGTGGTGTGACTGCCAGGGTAAGGGTCAAGATGATAATGCAGACATGGACTTGGGGAGAGGGATGTAAGCATGGCAGTGGTGTAAATTGTAATGGATCCTGGTGTGGTTTCTTTGCAGAATCTTGATGTACGCTGCTGCTATGAAACAGGAGGAGCAACCTAGCCCTGCTCGACATCGCCCCCTCTCCAAAGGTAGCTTTCCTTTTCTTTCCTTTTTTCTTTTCTTCTTTTTTTCTTTTTTTCTATTTTACCCTCTTTGTTTTAGTCAGTTTTGTGCTTTTTCTTTTCCTTTTTTTCCCATATCATCCTCTAGAGTTGCACAAGGTGATGTGCCATAGAAAATGATGGTGCAAAGTGAGACTATGCTTAGCAGACCTGACATCAGACCTATGTGGTCTGGCAGTCTTTCTGTACGTGGTGTCTGCACCTCAGTGAGAGCAGAACTCATGCTGTGGAACTGCTCAGCTCCGTGCTGGCTTGGGACATCTCCAACTGCCCATTTCGCATTAATACCGATAAATCTTGAATCACCACTCATACTTGGACATTTCTGATGCTCTGAGTAAATCTGAGGAAATGCATGCTGTCATAAGCCATTACTTCTAGATGCATTTACTCTCATTTAGTGTGATGTGTTTTTAGGCATCCTGACTTTAACTTGGGCTGAAACTGTTAAAGATTACACACTTGTAGACTTAATTCCTGATTTTTGTCCATTGTTTTGGGAAAATGAGTGTCTTAGGACTGCTTATTTGGATTTCATTCAAGTGAATCATGCAGAATGAAGGAGTTGTGTGAGTACATTGCTATGTAGTTCAATGTCTTGTTTTGATTTGGTTCTGCAGCTTTCAGCACTGATGACAGTGTGTTCCTGCAGAGGGACCAGGAAAATGGCAAGAAGGTAAGAATTGCTTGGATTCCACTTGACTTCTTGTTACTTCTGAATCATTTGAGGGTCTGACAGAGAAGTCATGCCTGAGTAAAACTCTGATCATGGTTGGACAAATTTGAAATGACTGTGTGCTGCCTTTGAGTGTACAGAGCAAGAAGTGTCAATGGTGTAAAGAAAGGAGACAGAGCCTGCTGGGTGTGAGTGCCATCTATGGATTGAGTTAGTGCACTACACTACACTAGTGATGATATGGAACCCACCAGCACAGAGCCAGTCCTGCCTTGTGCAAGGTGATTTTGGCACTACATGATGGGGAATAATCTGGATCAATTACATGTTTTTGTAGACAGGGACTCCCAATTTTTTTATTCCCTGAAATAGTTTGCTTATAAAATATGGTTTGTGTTATGAAAATCAACTTTTTATTGCCTTATTTGCTCATGAAAGCCATTTCTCAAATTGTGTTAGAACTGGTTTTGTAGCAGCTTGTCACAAATGATTTGTGAACTGCTTTTTAAAAAAAATTTGAGGAAGAAAGTCTTTTTTGTGGCATGGTCTGAGAGCGAATTTGCATGATATGAAAGGTTGCCTGGCCCACAGCTGATGAAGTGACCTTTGCCCTTCTCATTGTCAGGCTGCTGACCAGATCCGAAAGCGGAAGTCGAGGAAGCAGGAGGACAATGATGGTGAGTAGTGGAGAGATGGACACACCATCTCAGGTCTCCTGCAGCCACACACATATTGCTCTCAACAGTTTCTCTCGCAGCAGTGAAAGTAAAGACTGGAGGAAATGTGAACACATGTCTGGACACACAATGGAAAACTTGCTTTGGATAGAAAAAATATTCTGTGAGGTGGAATGAATATGAAGTCTTGAAATTGGCAGTATTCTCTGGACAACTGGCAGTAAGTTGGTCCAGTAGTGATCTTAAGTGTTGAATCAGAGATAATCCTGTGGAAACATGTTAAACAATATTTTCTTGGAAACAGGAACCAGAAAGGTTTTTTTATAGTCATGGTAGCAAATGCGTGTGGTTGTCTCCTCCAAGAAGCCCCTTTGTTTGCTTTTTTCCCTGGACATGCACCTACCTTTTATTTACATGCCACGTTTTCCATGAGAATCAAACTTTGTGACTGCATGAGCAAACATTGTGACTGCATGAGCATTGTGACTGTGCATGAGCAAACATTGTGACTGTGCATGAGCAAACATTGTGACTGCATGAGCAAACATTGTGACTGTGCATGAGCAAACATTGTGACTGCACATGAGCAAACATTGTGACTGCATGAGCAAACATTGTGACTGTGCATGAGCAAACATTGTGACTGCATGAGCATTGTGACTGTGCATGAGCAAACATTGTGACTGCACATGAGCAAACATTGTGACTGCATGAGCATTGTGACTGTGCATGAGCAAACATTGTGACTGTGCATGAGCAAATATTGTGACTGCACATGAGCAAACATTGTGACTGCACATGAGCAAACATTGTGACTGCATGAGCAAACATTGTGACTGCATGAGCAAACATTGTGACTGTGCATGAGCAAACATTGTGACTGCATGAGCATTGTGACTGTGCGTGAGCGAACATTGTGACTGCATGAGCATTGTGACTGTGCATGAGCAAACATTGTGACTGCATGAGCAAACATTGTGACTGTGCATGAGCAAACATTGTGACTGCATGAGCAAACATTGTGACTGCATGAGCAAACATTGTGACTGCATGAGCATTGTGACTGTGCATGAGCAAACATTGTGACTGCGCATGAGCAAACATTGTGACTGTGCATGAGCAAACATTGTGACTGCATGAGCAAACATTGTGACTGTGCATGAGCAAACATTGTGACTGCATGAGCAAACATTGTGACTGCGCATGAGCAAACATTGTGACTGTGCATGAGCAAACATTGTGACTGCATGAGCAAACATTGTGACTGTGCATGAGCAAACATTGTGACTGCATGAGCAAACATTGTGACTGTGCATGAGCAATCATTGTGACTGCATGAGCAAACATTGTGACTGCATGAGCAAACATTGTGTCTATTGTGACTGTGCATGAGCAATCATTGTGACTGCATGAGCAAACATTGTGACTGCATGAGCAAACATTGTGACTGTGCATGAGCAAACATTGTGACTGTGCATGAGCAAACATTGTGACTGCATGAGCAAACATTGTGACTGCATGAGCAAACATTGTGACTGCATGAGCAAACATTGTGACTGCATGAGCAAACATTGTGACTGTGCATGAGCAAACATTGTGACTGCATGAGCAAACATTGTGACTGTGCATGAGCAAACATTGTGACTGTGCATGAGCAAACATTGTGACTGCATGAGCAAACATTGTGACTGCATGAGCAAACATTGTGACTGCATGAGCAAACATTGTGACTGTGCATGAGCAAACATTGTGACTGCATGAGCAAACATTGTGACTGCACATGAGCAAACATTGTGACTGTGCATGAGCAAACATTGTGACTGTGCATGAGCAAACATTGTGACTGCATGAGCAAACATTGTGACTGTGCATGAGCAAACATTGTGACTGCATGAGCAAACATTGTGACTGTGCATGAGCAAACCTTGTGACTGTGCATGAGCAAACATTGTGACTGCATGAGCAAACATTGTGACTGTGCATGAGCAAACATTGTGACTGTGCATGAGCAAACATTGTGACTGCATGAGCAAACATTGTGACTGCATGAGCAAACATTGTGACTGCATGAGCAAACATTGTGACTGTGCATGAGCAAACATTGTGACTGTGCATGAGCAAACATTGTGACTGTGCATGAGCAAACATTGTGACTGTGCATGAGCAAACATTGTGATTGCATGAGCGAACAAGGCTAATAATTGAGATGCTACAACCACAATATCATTTATTCTTTCATGCATATATATTCTAGACAAAACAGCATGTTCATAGAGGAAATTTAAAATACGGTGAAGTAACGCAGAGGAGAAACAATACATGACATGGTGCACAATTGACAATTGTTAGCAATTGCTCAAAACTTGTTTGCCGACTTTCTCATGCACGATCACAAATGTGGACAATGAAAACAGTCTTTTAATCATTCCACATGCAACACATGTGAGGGAGGTGGATGGAAGGGAGTTGCGAACATTTCATGCGTGACTGTTGGGTGTGCTTGTCAGGGCGTCATGAAGAGCGGGATGGCGTTGTTTGCTGTTGCAGAGTTGCTGATGTTCATGGAGGAGGAAGAGGACTGGTCGGGCTTTGACGAGAGGGAAGACGAGGCTGTCGATGAGGAAGATTACAACATATCGGAATCCGACAGCTCTGCTGATGGTAAGACTTCACAGTTCCGTCGAATGTCTACCGTTCTGGTGTCACTAATCTTGACCTTTGTGGTTGCTTTCACTAGGATGTCAGGTTATTTGTTATTTTGTTTGATTTTGTTTGATTGGGTAGAATTGCAGAGAATGCACATTAGGAATGGTCACTCTTACTTAGATGTAAGTAAAATGAAAGAGTCCTTTATTGGACTTGTTCTCCTGGAAGGTAAATAAGATTTTGTGTAAATTGGAGTTTTAGCTGTTTTTCGGTGGCATACACCACATTTTACTCGCACCCAAGTGGGTGTGATCTGGAAGCTGTTCGGGTTCGGTTTTGAGAGAGAGTGGGTGTGTGTGGGGGGGGGGGGGTTTCAGGCTGGAGTTTCAGGCTGTAAATGTTTAATTGGCAAGAGAATGATTATCATGCCTCTCTCTCTAGATAAGTTTTTGCAGTGGACATGGAGAATGATGATCTAAATGGTCTCTCAGATTGATGAACCTTTTGAAGTTACTCATTGACACAGGATAATGCTTGCATGGCCTATGGTTTCTCAATATCTACAGTGTCATGAAAGCACAAGCCCCATGCTCCATGTATCTTTTAGGTGTTTCCTAGCATAGAACGGAATCCATGCAGGTAAAAGAATGGTTGTCTGGACTGCAGGCTGGGATTGAGTCCACCACCACCCCAGACTATTTCTTGGTGGCTGCATATCGGGCCTGTAATTTTCCCATGTGATATTCTTGGAGGGAGGAGATGACCGGCTCCTTGTAAATTAAGTGCAGTGTCTGACTGCACCGCATAATGAGTTGCTTCTTGCCTGAGGCCAAATTTGAGTTATGCAGCATTTTAGAAATATAAATACATTTTCTCTAAGATTGTGAAAACATTTTTTGAATGGGATGATTTGGTGCAAAGTTTTATGCAAATCCTTGCTGATCATTGTTTGGAAAATTAGTGAAAGACTTAGTCTAATTAGGACATTAAAAAAATCATTTTATATGAGTTTCAACATACCATTCATTAAAATGCATTTAACATTTTTTTTGTAAGCTACAGATTGACCTAAATCTTTGGATGCTGAGTGCACATACATATATTTCCACCCCTATGATGTCTGATTCCTAAACCTAAACTACAGAATTTGTGCCAGAAGTTTTAAGCATTGCAGTTTTCAGACAGAAATGTATGCATGTCTTTTGACTGCTGACTGCTGACAGTGAGTGCAGTGTTCTTGGCAAGTTCCTGGTTCCACCAGGACTAGCTCTGGCCTTGTTGGCTGCAGAGTTGACACTGGACTGGGGTGCTGAGTCAAAGTCGGGAAGATCTGACCCTGTCCCAATGCTCCGTAACGTCTTTGTCTGCATAGGATTGCCCCTGGCTGAGCTACTGGAGCGGACCTTGAAAGCTCGGCAGCCAGGGGTTCCAACTGTTGTAGGGCCTCAAGCAGCTCCAGCCATGTGTTTACACAGAGACATTGAGTAGTGGATGATGAGTGTGGATGTACCTGAATGATGCATTGCTGTGTAATGCAAGCATGGGGCAGTGGGTGGCTTACAGAGGATATCACTTGCTGTGGTCTGCTGTGTGGCAGACCTATGTGACTACATGGATATGGATGACTGATGATTTCCATATATTTTGGCAGCTCCCTGCACAGATCGGAAGATCCCCAAACGCCAGGTGTATCCCCAGCAACACAGTTCTGGAATCTACTCCTCCTCCATGCCTATGGATATCCCTTCCATGGACAAGCTCAACAAGAACGTCAACCCCGAAGCTGTAAGTCCCTCTGGCTGTACGTTGCCCGTTGTGTCCAGTTAAGTTATCATGCCAGGCCCAAAGTCTGCTGCAGGCTTGCAAGGCGAGGGAGAACTTGAGGTGGCATGCCAATGCTGTGATGGTATATTGCTGCAGCTGCAGAAATCTGTAAATTAGTGTAATTCATTTGTTTTGGGTGTTCTACTTTCAGTAAATGTTATGAACCGGGTACTTTTTTTACAATACGATTTTCTCATAAGAAATGCAGGAAAGCAGACAATGGACTATTCATGTTGTTGTGTTGTTGCGTACCTGGGCTAAACACTCTCAGGATCACCCAAGTGGGTGAGATGATTGCGTGTGTGACTGTTTTTGAATAACCCGCCATATAGGCAGCCACACTCCGTCTTCAGGGGATTTGATCTCTGTCTCCAGAGAATGCCAGTTGTTATGTTAGGAGCTTACCACGGCTGAAGATAATCCCCACATAACAGTACAACATAACAACATTTTGCTGTAGCCTTGGTTTTTGGCTGGAGTCAACAAATAACAACAGCCTTTGCCCAAGGCAAACTATTCATGTTGATTTTTAACATTTATTTTTCAATCAGAGAAGTTTGTTAAGGAAATACACCATGTCTATGTGCCAGGATTAGGTGCTGTGTCAAGGTAAGAAGTGATGTGATTGCTCCTTTAGAAAATTGGGATCAGTGAACCTCCTCTGCAATCCTTCCTTGGTTTCTCTACAGGAGGAGACGCCTGACCCAGACAACATGGGTGCAAGCATCATGAAGCTGGCTGAGAGCGTGAGAGATGGCTCACGCTACATTTTTGGAGATCGACCTCGCCCTCGCCTCAACACGGGAGACTTCCACTACACTAAGAGAACCTGAGTTGCAGTTACCTCCCTCGAAATACAGTTCCCTCCCTTGGAAACGGGCACTTGACTGTCCTCTTTCTGTACTGATGCAACGCATGGAGTTGAGATGGAGGCAAGCAGGAGTGCTGATTTATTGAACGCTTGTCGTTCAGGAGAGTTTTTGGATTTGAGGACTGTATATAGGGCTCTGCTTTGTTTCACTTTTCATCGTTCAAGACTATCACTGCCACGCTCTGCTGTGATGAATAATGGAAAATCTCACACTGAAGCAATCTTGCTATAGGTAAGTTTTGTAGGACTTGGTGTTGGTTGGTTTGGGTATGTAGCTGTGAAGCCATTGCAGATTGCAGTGGCAATCCTCACACCCATCTGTAGTTGACACTGTTTAGAAAGGACAAGCATAGCTGCTGGTGTCGCTTGCGTTTTCAGTTCATAGGTTTTGGGATTGCAACTCCAATCTCATTTAGCTCTTTGCATCCACTCCTTACCTTTGGCATGATGCTTTGCCTCCAGTGTCTTGCCCACCCCCTTCCCCAACGTGTAGGGAAAGGCATATAGAGAAGACTTGACTCCAAATGAAGGGAAAATTGGTGATCAAAAGTGAGCATAGAGGTTGTCACAGACTGACCTGGGGCCTCGGGCTCATGACTGAGTTTGGAATCTTTTAAATTGCATCTTGCTTGCAATTATAGAGCAACTTGTATTAGCCTGAAGTACAGGCATTGAAGATAATCTCTGTGATTGTTCTTATGGGGTTTCTTGTTCCTTTTGGACTGATGACTTAGGAATGTAGCGGATGGTTTTCCATTTCAAGCTAATTTGAATGATGACATTTGTGGTTTCCCTCTACCATGACATGCATTGTTGTTTTTACTGGGGTTGTGCAGAAACTTTAGCCAGCTTGTAAAACTGGGTGAGAAAGGGCATTTCTACAGGTGATAAGATCTGGTGCTCTGTCAAGATATGAGAGACCTGGAGGCTTTCTGCAGAAGGAAATGATTTTCTGTGATGCTTTCCTTCTGGAAGGTCAAGCATTTCACTCCAACATTTCTATTTACAGACTAATTTTCAGTACACACTACTAAGTTGGGCATAGTTTGCATTACATTATGGTTCAATGGCTAAATGTTTCACACACAGATTCTTTGTCAGTAAATATTATTAAGGACTTAAGCTGTAAAGTTGCCCTCAGTCTTGATGCTTAGGATGACAAGTTGTTGTCTTTAACATCTTTTCCAAGCAGCTTGCTAGTGGACAGGCACAGACTGTCTGTCTGCCTGCATGCATGCCTGCCTGCCTGCTTGTCTGTCTGTCAACTTTGGTTGCTGCATGGTGAGTGCAAGTCCAGTACAGCGGTGTGCCCACCCTGCCATGTGCAAAGACAAGTCTTTGATTTGGACTGCTCTGAGTTTGTGCATGGCCGCATTCTGCTGTCTGTCCAGGGCTGCTCAACATGGCCTCTGTGTTGTGTCCTACCTAGTCGATGAGAAACTGTCAAAGTTGTAGGTCTGTATTGGATCCCTTTCAGAGCAGAATCATTGTTTTCTCATTTGCCATCAAAGGGAAACTCATGACTATTGGCTGTAAAGCTGTGTGGCATCTAGTCCATGCTAGCATCGTGTCCACTACTGCTCTGTCTAGAGAAGTTTGCTCCAGCTTAAAGATCTTGAGGGCATTCAGTGCCTCCTTTTGAACCCTTCTTTTGTATGTGTGTATTTTGGGTTGTGATGATAGTTCTTTTTTCTTGTTTTTTCTTCATGTAAGGTGGATGGCAAATATTTTGCAGATTGTTAACTGATATTTCTGCATCAGTTTTAAATAGCAGCACACATTCAGATATTCAGATACTGATGTCTGCTGTGTTGTACTGTGCACTTTTTGTCTTCACGAAAATGGAAATTTTGTTTGTGAATTTATTGTGAACAAATGACTGGAGGTATTTGGTATAGAGCTAAACCACTAGAGGTGTAGAGTCTAGATTTAAACACCAGAGGTGTATTGTTAAGAGTTAAACCACTAGATGTGAATAGTCTAGACCTAAACCACTAGAAGTGTTTAGTCTAGAGCTAAACAACTAGAGGTCTAGAGCTAAACCACTAGAGGTGCTTGGTCTGTGGCTAAACCACTAGAGGTGTAGAGTCTAGATTCAAACCACTTGAGGTGTAGAGTCTAGAGTTAGACCACCAGAGGTATATAGTCTAGACCTAAACCACTAGAGATGTTTGGTCTAGAGCTAAGCCCAGAGAGGTCTATAGGCTAGAGCTAAGCCACTAGAGGTATATGGTCTAGAGCTAAACCACTAGAGGTGTTGAGTCTAGAAGTAAACCACTAGAACATTAAAAGTGTTTGGTCTAGAGCAAAGTTACTAGAGAAGAAGAATCGAGAGCTAAACAGCTAGAGGTGGGTGATCTAGTCATCAATGAGTCTGTATTACTGGGAAAAAGACATTATTATAGTCCTCATTTTGCCCAGGGCAGTCACCTACCAAAGTTGTGATGGGTCCCATGAGCATGAAAGCCATCCTCGCTTTGCACATGCAATTGTTTGAATGAAATGATCCACAGCTCTTTGAGGCAAAGATAGAATGTTTGGAGTGAAAATGATCAGGACTGCTGCCATCAAACTGAGATGTGCCTGCTTATGTGAGCTGTGACCAAAGCTTGTAGCCAGTCCTCGACACCCTAGTGCACAACTGTGAGTTCAGTGACTGGCAGCATGATAAAAACAAGTGTGCCATCAGTGCTGATTGCTGTGCTTGTGTCAAGTGTGGCACTGTTCTCAGCTGTTGTCCTAGCTGTTGTCCGAGCTGTTGTCCTAGCTTGTTGATGCAGCAGTGAGACAGCTGTGTTTTGCTTGGGATTGTCGGTGAACTGTTCCGCTCTTACCTGATGTGGCTGTCTGGAGACTGAAGAGTTGGTGATGACCTCATTGTTTCTAGGGGCCATTTGCCATTGTCCAAGTGTGTCATTTTTTGAAACTACTGCTGCTGTAAAACAGCATTAAGAAATACATGTGTTAGAAGTGCGTCATGTAAGAAGTGTACTGCAAGTGAAAAAGAGGAATTAATGGATGCATCATGCACAGAAGGAAAAATATTAGACAAGGATTCACAGTGTTCAGAGAATAGAGAGTGATTGTGAATCATATGATTGGCTTGTGTAGCCAACTGATCAATGCAAGATGTAGGGCTGACATTGCAAGGTCTGTGCTCAGCTTGTCAGCTTGGCAAATCATGCCAGTAGGTTTGCTTCAGGAATTCAAACTTGCTCGCCAGAACACGTTCATGCTCAAGCATTCTGGTCCAGTGGTAACGAGTGACTACCTGCAGAGTAAAACAGGACATGAACAGAGGGCATCTCATTAGGGAAGCAGAACTGCAAGTTTAATTAACAGCTGTCTTTGTCTTGCTCTCTTTTCACACACACACACACACACACACACACACACACACACACACACACACACACACACACACATACATACACACAAACACACACACAAACACACATACACACACACACACAAACACACACACAAACATACACATACATGCATACACACACACAAACATGCACACACACACACATTTACATACACACACACACACATGTACTCACACATATAACTACATACACACATATACACATGCATACACACATATACATACATACACACACACATGCATGCATACACACACACATGCATGCATGCATACACATACACACACACACATAAGAGTAAAACTAGCTAGGTCAGCTCCGCCAGTGTTATATGTAAAAAGATTTTGAAATTGTAAAGTATTAGAAGTGCATCATTGTTAGGGTGTGTTTTTTCCCGCAAAGAACTTGTATTGTAATTTATTGCTCTATTAAGTGACTTGAATGAAAAAAGGGGTGGGACAAAATGCTTTCAAAAAACTTGGCCATGCCATTTCATCTTGTGAGCAGATACTGTCATGAGCTAGCCTTTGAGAGTATCATATTTCCCTGTCTGGTGTCTTTGAAAGCCTTCCAAGTCTGAATGCAAGGGTCGTGGTGAGGTGTTCCTATTGCTACTTTTGTTGCCAAAGATGAAGGAACCAAGGCAGTTGTCTTTTGTTTGGCTTTCAGTACCACAATGTCCGCTTTGGGCAGGTGGCCGCATGTTGCTGTGGTGTGCATTTCCAGTGTGCATTTATGACAAATGGTTTTGATATTTACGTGATCAGTGTGAAATCTTTGTGGCATTAGCACAAGTATTGATTGCTGTGTAGGCAGGCAGTGGTGCATTATAGAACATGTATGGGTAATTCAGTTATGATTGTAGGCTGTGATTCTTATGTTTTATGTCTCCCATGCATACTACCAAAAAAATGTCTCCACAATTTGCTTGAGTTGTGCTGTACCAGCTTATGAGTTGGATTTTTGTTGCATACGCATCATTCATGTGTGTATAATTTTAGTATTTTGACAATTTCAGTCATTCCCAGAATGCTTTGGCACTGTGGAAACTGAAGATGTAAGCATGTTATGATGCATCATGAAGATGGATGGCAGGTACAAAGTAGATGCCATGAGGAAAAACATGTATGTTTGAACATTGGGAGTGGATGCTAAAATGTGACAAGGATTTTACCACTGTACTTGATTGTAATGAGCTTGTTAAGTGGTCATTTTAGGAGTCGTAGAAAAAATATAGAAATTTGTTTGATTTCACAAACGATAGGACGAAAAAGAAAGCTGAGGTGCTTACATGATTGCCACTTGAAACAGAGGAGAGCAAGATATATTTCCCTGTCTTTGTACAGTGCTGTAATCCAGATATGCTGCATTTTAATTTCACATTAATAAGAGCTTGCTCCCTCATCATAAGGCCTGGGTATTTGTCAGTGAGTCTTGAATAACCTGGTCAGCAATGCATGCATTTTGTAACGTCATACATGCTGCCTGCTGCCCACCCTCAGATGGCAAAGGTTGTTTGACAGGAACGCAGCTTTCAGGATTTTCACCCAGGACTGTTTCTTCAATACATACACATGCATGCATGTACATGTACGTATACACACACACATGTTCACATGTAATTGTACACTAATATGCACAGGCACAGATATACATGCACACACTCATGTACATGGGAACATTATACAATTACATGCACACAGGTACATGCATACCCACATTTAGACATGTACATCCAGATGCACACGCATGCAGAGGAACATGTATGCACTCACTTCTTGACAATTATGCATACTTACATGCAGGCATGTACACACACACACACACATGCACGCAACAATTGACAACTTGAAGGTCTGGGATTCGACAATTGCAGCAGGGACTTCCCCCTGTTTGCTAAAATGTTTCTTCATTCAGCCTATAGTAGGCTTCTGTGACGGTGATTCTTTGCTGTGGTATCTGGAGGCTCCATATCGGCAAATAAATTCTTTCCACCCTGATGTTGAGTTTTGCCATTTTTTGGAGTAAGTTTTTGGCTTTGCAGTGGTTGGTTGGTTGGTTGGTTGGTCAAGTACGTAATTATTTGGTTGGTTAGGTAAATAATTTCTTGGTTGGAAAGGTGGATAATTGGTTGGTGGCTGGTTGGTAGGATGAGTGCATGGATGGTTGGGTGTGTGGGTAATGGTTGGGTAGGTAAGTAATTTGTTGGGTGGGAAATTGGTTGGGTAGGTTGTTGGTTGGTAGGGTAGGTAACTGGTGGTTGGTCAGTTGGTAGGGTGGGTAACTGGTTGGTGGTTGGTTGGTAGTATGGGTAATCGGTTGGTTTGTAGGGTGGGCAACTGATGGTAGGATAGATAATCGGTTGGTGGTTGGTAGGATGGGTAACTGGTGGTTGATTGGTAAGGTGGGTAATGTGTTGGTGGTTGGTTGGTAGGGTGGGTAATGGGTTGGTGGTTAGTTGGTAGGGTGGGTAATGGGTTGGTGGTTGGTAGGGTGGGTAATGGGTTGGTGGTTGGTTGGTAGGGTGGGTAATGGGTTGGTGGTTGGTTGGTAGGGTGGGACCCCCTGTGGGTTCAGGGTAAAAATTGACCCACCGCGTCTCCCTACGTGATTCGTAAGAGGCGAATGACTAGGGACACCATGACTTGATTTGCGTTTACTCTAAACTGCTCTAGTGGTTTTCGTGCTTAGTGGCCTTACATAGCCTACAAAGGCTGATAGGCTGTAAAACACCATCCATGGTAGGGTGGGTAATTGGAAGGTTGGGTAATTGGTTGATGGTTGGTAGGATGGGTAATCAGTTGGTGGTTGTTTGGTAGGATGGATAATGGGTTAGTGGTTGGTCGGTAGGGTGGGTAACTGCTGGTTGTTTGGTAGGGCTGGTAACTGGTTGTTGGTTGGTAGGGTGGGTAACTGGTTGGTGGTTGGTTGGAAGGGTGGGTAATTGGTGTGTGGTTGGTAAGGTGGGTAATCGGTTGGTAGATTGGTAGGGTGGGTAATTGGACTGCAGGGTGGGTAATTGGTTTGTAGGGTGGGTAATTGGATAGAGGCTGGTTGGTAAGGTGAATACTTGGTGTGTGGTTGGTCGGTAGGGTGGATAGTTGGTTGGTCAGTAGGGTTGATGGTTGGTCAGTAGGGTGGGTAGTTGGTTGGTCAGTAGGGTGGGTAGTTGATTGGTCAGTAGGGTGGGTAGTTGTTCAGTAGAGTGGGTAGTTGGTTGGTCAGTAGGCCGGAGGCTTTGACATGCTAGGAAAGCAATCCAAAAGGCGTTTCCGGTCTTCTTTTTCTTTTCTTTTTTCTTTTTAAAGTATCGCCTTAATCAAACTAGAGTCGGTATTAAACTTGGAACATAAAAGCAGGCAGTGTCTGGTCTAGGAAGCCGATCTATTACAAGAACTAACTGACTGGACATTGCGTATGATTAGAGCGATGACTTAAAACCGGAAACGCCATTTGGATTGCACTCCAAGCATACCACAGTCCTAGGAAACGCCATTTGGATTGCACTCCAAGCATACCACAGTCCTAGGAAACGCCAATTGGATTGCACTCCAAGCATACCCCAGTCCTAGGAAACGCCATTTGGATTGCACTCCAAGCATACCCCAGTCCTAGGAAACGCCATTTGGATTGCACTCCAAGCATACCCCAGTCCTAGGAAACGCCATTTGGATTGCACTCCAAGCATACCACAGTCCTAGGAAACGCCATTTGGATTGCACTCCAAGCATACCACAGTCCTAGGAAACGCCATTTGGATTGCACTCCAAGCATACCCCAGTCCTAGGAAACGCCATTTGGATTGCACTCCAAGCATACCAGTCCTAGGAAACGCCATTTGGATTGCACTCCAAGCATACCCCAGTCCTAGGAAACGCCATTTGGATTGCACTCCCAGCATACCAGTCCTAGGAAACGCCATTTGAATTGCACTCCAAGCATACCCCAGTCCTAGGAAACGCCATTTGGATTGCACTCCAAGCATATATACCGCAGTCCTAGGAAACGCCATTTGGATTGCACTCCAAACATACCCCAGTCCTAGAAAACGCCATTTGGATTGCACTCCAAGCATACCACAGTTCCAAGAAACCCGCTTCAGAACAACAGTCTTCCTGCCTGTTCCAAGGACCTTTGACTTGCCATGACGTAATCATGGTGTGCGTGGTCCATCAGTCTTTTTTTAATTTTAATTTTTAATGGAGAGTTCCATGCTAACTTTGGAGGCATGAGAGAACTCCCTTGAAAAGAAACGGATATGCTTTGTACTGACTTAGACTTACCAGAAGAAACATTTGTCAAAGTCTTAATATTCCGGGCGGGCGCACACACATGCACGCACGCGCACACACTCACACATTCTCTCACACACGAGCGCGCGCGAGCGCGCATCAAGAAATTATTTGGCCCAAGAACCTGAGACTATTCTTCTTTGTTATCTCGTATGTTGGGATAGATTAGACAAAATGTGAACATTCACACCTTAAAGAATATGTGTTGCTAGACGCTAAGAAAGTGTTTTCTTTGCCACATAGACATCGTTTATGCACGTTTAAGTGTATTCTGCATGAATAAAGTCCACTACTGTGTCATCCTTACTTGCCATTACTCGTGCATACAGAGCACTTGGGGCAAATAAAAACCCGTTCCAGCCCCAAAATGATGTTTCTGAGGGTTATTTTACGCATCAACGGTCAGTGCGGGATCGAAGACGCCATTTTGAAAATCGTGTGAAACACCTCGGATCTGTGATGCAGCGCTGAGTGAATCACGCCCCAAAATTGCTGTTCAGGAGTGAAACACGTGCAGCCTACAGATCCGAGGTGATTCACACATTCAATGGTATTGATGTAGCCTTAGTACGTGGCACTCGCCTCCAACATAAAACATGTGAGACCCCGGGAGCATTTCTAGTGTGCGGCTGTCTCAGTTGTGGCGTAGCAAGCGTTGGAGCCGTCACTCCTCACTTGCTCCTGTCAGCCAGAGCAAAGATCATATTTGGCCAGAGGCAATTGGATGAGGATGGCGACGCTGTCGTTGCAGCTTCTGTAGCCAGTGTAGGGAGAACTTGCACACGGTCACACGCCTCGGGGGCACCCCAAGAAACGGTTCGGAATCGCCAGACCTTCGAGGGTATTGCAATAGCCGGCGAGAGCGTGTCGTCGGTCCAGGGAATGCATCACCACCCACTCCAGCGACAGTCACTCCAGTTCCCTCACTGTCCTTGAGTGTATGCATCCAATATTATGACTCAGCCATACTCTGGCTCGTGAACGAAAGCAAATAATTAAACACACACACACACACACACACACACACACACATGCGCGAGCGCACGCACTCTGTCTCTCTGTTTCTCGCTCTCTCTCTCTCTCTCTCTCTCTCTCTCTGTGTGTCTCTCTGTCTCTGTCTCTCTCCCTCTCTCTCTCTCTCTCTCTCTCTCTCTCTGTCTCTCTCTCTCTATGTCTGTCTGTCTCTCTCTCCCTCTCTCTCTCTCTCTCTCTGTCTCTCTCTCTCTATGTCTGTCTCTCTCTCTGTGTCTCTGTCTCTCTGTCTCTCTGTCTCTGTCTGTCTGTCTGTCTCTCTCTCTGTCTCTCTGTGTCTCTCTTTCTATGTCTCTCTCTCTCTGTGTCTCCGTCTCTCTCTCTCTCTCTCTCTCTCTCTCTCTCTCTCTCTGTGTGTGTCTCCGTGTCTCTGTCTCCGTGTCTCTGTTTTCGTGTCTCTGTCTCTCTCTATTTCTCTCTCTCCCCCTCTCTCTCTCTCTCTCTCTCTCTCTCTCTCTCTCTCTTTCTCTCTGTATTTCTCTCTCACTCTTTCTCTGTCTCCGCGTCTTTCTCTCTCTCCCTCTCTCTCTCTCTCTCTCTCTCTCTCTCTCTCTCTCTCTCTCACTCTCTCTCCTCCCTCCCTCCCTCTCTCCCTCCCTCCCTCCCTCCCTTCCTCCCTCCCTCCCTCCGTCCATCCGTCCGTCCGTCTGTCTGTCTGCCTCTCTGTCTGTGTCTGCCTGTCTCTCTCTATTTGGGTCCGTCTGTCTGTGTGTCAGTCTGTGTGTCTGTCTCTGTGTCTGGTTGTGTGTCTGTCTGTCTGTCTGTCTGTCTGTCTGTGTGACTGTCTGTCTGTCTGTCTGTCGTGTCTGTCTGTCTGTGTGTCTGTCTGTCGGTGTGTCTGTCTGTGTGTCTGTCTGTCTGTCTGTCTGTCTGTCTGTCTGTCTGTCTGTGTGTCTGTGTGTCTGTCTGTCTGTCTGTGTGTCTGTCTGTGTGTCTGTCTGTCTGTCTGTGTGTCTGTGTGTCTGTCTGTCTGTCTGTCTGTGTGTCTGTCTGTCTGTCTGTTTGTCTGTCTGTGTGTCTGTCTGTCTGTGTGTCTGTGTCTGTCTGTCTGTCTGTCTGTCTGTCTGTGTGTGTGTCTGTCTGTCTGTCTGTCTGTCTGTCTGTCTGTCTGTCTGTCTGTCTGTCTGTGTGTCTGTCTGTCTGTCTGTGTGTCTGTCTGTCTGTCTGTCTGTCTGTCTGTGTGTCTGTCTGTCTGTCTGTCTGTCTGTCTGTCTGTCTGTCTGCCTGTCTGTCTGCTTGTTTGTGTGTCTGTCTGTCTGTGTGTCTGTCTGTCTGTCTGTGTGCCTGCCTGTCTGTCTGTCTGTCTGTCTGTGTGTCTGTCTGTCTGTCTGCGTGTCTGTCTGTGTGTCTGTCTGTCTGTCTGTGTGCCTGCTTGTCTGTCTGTCTGTCTGTGTGTCTGTCTGTCTGTCTGTCTGTCTGTCTGTCTGTCTGTCTGTCTGTCTGTCTGTCTGTCTGTGTGTCTGTCTGTCTGTCTGTCTGTCTGTCTGTGTGTCTGTCTGTCTGTGTCTGTCTGTGTGTCTGTCTGTGAGTCTGTCTGTCTGTCTGTCTGTGTGTCTGTCTGTCTGTCTGTGTGTCTGTCTGTCTGTGTCTGTCTGTCTGTGTGTCTGTCTGTCTGTGTGTCTGTCTGTGAGTCTGCCTGTCTGTCTGTCTGTGTGTGTGTGTGTCTGTCTGTCTGTCTGTCTGTCTGTCTGTCTGTCTGTCTGTCTGTCTGTGTGTCTGTCTGTCTGTGTGTCTGTGTGTCTGTCTGTCTGTGTGTCTGTCTGTCTTTGTGTCTGTCTGTCTGTTTGTCTGTCTGTCCGTCTGTCATCGTCGAAGTAAGGTGTGTTCAGGTTGAGGTGCTACTTGACTGCCGGACTACTGGGGAGCTACTGGGGAGCTACTGGGGAGCTACTGGGTACTGGAAGACTGCGTTCGATGAGAAGCTTCCTATCACCCTACGCAACGCGGTAAGGGAGCTTTCCAAATCACATCTGTTGAAAAATTGGCATTTACGCCAATCTGTAACTTTAATTTGGACGAGTCCATCATCAGTTAATGACAGCAGTGTTTAACTGTTGCCCAACCAAGCCGTCAGGTCCGCCAACTTTCCATCTTAAAGAGCTCGAGACGACCAGCTACTACAGCTCAGCAGATGAAAGTGTGACGGAGGCAGACAGCAGAATTTCAGCCTATTAGCATATGACAGTAGCATTGTGTGTGGTGTGGCGGCTGAAAACGTAGCATTGTGTGTGGTGTGGTGGGTAAAAACGTTGCACTGTGTGTGGTGTGGCGGCTGAAAACGTAGCATTGTGTGTGGTGTGGTGGCTAAAAACGTAACATTGTGTGTGGTGTGGTGGCTGAAAACGTAGCATTGTGTGTGGTGTGGTGGCTGAAAACGTAGCATTGTGTGTGGTGTGGTGGCTGAAAACGTAGCATTGTGTGTGGTGTGGTGGCTGAAAACGTAGCATTGTGTGTGGTGTGGTGGCTGAAAACGTAGCATTGTGTGTGGTGTGGTGGGTAAAAACGTAGCATTGTGTGTGGTGTGGTGGCTGAAAACGTAGCACTGTGTGTGGTGTGGTGGCTGAAAACGTAGCACTGTGTGTGGTATGGTGGCTGAAAACGTAGCGTTGTGTGTGGTGTGGTGGCTGAAAACGTAGCACTGTGTGTGGTGTGGTGGGTAAAGACGTAGCATTGTGGACAAAACACCTCTGCATTCCTTTTGCACGATATCGATAAACACCATGACAAATCGGCACCTAAAATGTGTTCTTTTATTCTGATTGGATGCCGCATGATCTTGTTGAGATCTTCATAAACCTTTTGTAAAGTTTAAAGTACTTGTGAGCCACAGAAAAACCAAAAAAAGTAAATAAATTCACATTTTAATTGCGCATTGATGTATGGCTTATTACAACAGAAAACATCAATTGAAGACTAAAAAGGGTGTGTGTGTGCGTGTGCGTATGTGCATGCGTGTGTGTGCGTGCGTGCGTGCGTGTGTGTGTGTGTGTGTGTACGATCATGCTTGAAAAGACCGCTGCCAGTTGTAAACAATTCACAGTTCAAAAGTGGTCGCATAATAAGAAAATGTCAAAAACTCAGGTTTGACAACATTAACGACAGTGTAAATTTTCTCTCAGATTTCTTGCCAATACGTCGCCGTATGCATGAGCGGAGTTTTTCACGAAGCGACGTTCTTTAGGCGTGACACGCTCAACTGTTCTGCTTTGCTGGCACTGCAGCCCTCTGACGGCAGGGATGTCGGGTCCTGTCCAACCTCCACTGCTGCAGCTGAGGTGACAGGCGTTTTGGATGGCAGTCCTACGTCACAGGCAACTCAGCCACAGACCACAGCAGCACTCTCAGCACGGGTACAAGACTCGTACCGGCAGATGAGATGCTATCGATGGCCCTACCATATCACGCAAGTGTTCACGCAGCTCGAAGTTTCCATGGACACTCTATATATGGACTGCTGGCTCGCTCAGCCTGCACGCGCTGTGTCATATCAGAAGTTCGCCGAAGGCCTCGTTTATCGGCACTGGTCTCAGCTTCCTCCGCTTACAATGGACGCCGCTGTCGAGCGAATTCTCATGGTAAGTAGTGAAGATTTATTCCATCAGTTGAAACTGTAAGTACATTTGCAGGCATCCCAGACACACTTTGCAGTAACAGAAATGGTATTCATTCCACTGTTGACCGAAAACAAAGCACTTTGGTCAGGCTATCTAGTTCGTCTGCTAC
>JAWQFJ010002000.1:192877-211108 GCA_034096865.1 Theodoxus fluviatilis
GAGAGCCAGAGGTATGTAACTATACCAAATACTGGACCGATTGTGTGTGAGTATGACAGAAGTGATGTGATGATGAGGTGGGGCATTAACCTATTAGACCAAGTTTTTTTCCACATTAAAATCGCAGTGTTTATCAGAAGATAGAAACTATAATCATTTGGTGGAGTATGAATGATGTACAGATGGTTCAGCTTTCTGTATAGTTACATCTCCGTTCCAAATCACTGAAATAACCTCCTTGGATTAATTTTTGGCAGTATTTAAATTTTAACAAAGGATCATACATGCCGTGACTCAATTTAGGAGGATATGTCACACAGGCAAAGGTGGCAGTTATATGTATAGACAAATATTTTTCTAATGGAAACTTAATTTTTCTCTATGTTTGTGTGGACATTGAGCCAAACTGCAGAACATCTCATTCTAAAGTTCTCAAGATTAAATTACATTGACAGCACTCTATTAATAATGATATAGACATGAAACTAACATTAGGCTTGCTTGAGTATACCGTCACACTACATTTTGTGTGTTGTTCTCATGATGTGGAAGTTGAGTTGCACTACATCTAATGACACATTCAGTCACCATCCAGTTTGTATATGAGTGATTTTGATTTTTTTTTCTTTCTATCAGGTGAAATTTGTGGCAGTCAACTGCTGGTGGCCAGAGGGTGTGTGCAGGAAACAGTACAAGTTTGTTATGTACCCCGTCTTCTTTGCCTATCACACTCACCTGGATGGATACAAGTACTCCGGTTGGTGGACATATCTTCACCTTGATGCTTGTGTCTGTATTGTATGGGTGTCCTTTTTTTTGTCAGTGTCTGCCCATCTGTCCATCCATTCATCTGTCTGTCCATTGCTCCATCCAGAGGTCTCTATGTCCATTCATGTTTGACTGTTTGTAGGAACACATAGAAGAAGGGGTCAGTATTTTTTTTCCACAGGAGAAATCAATAGCCACTGGAAGCTTTTTTTAGGGATGGGGTAACATGTGGCTAGATGTAGATTGGAGAAAAAAATGCTGGGGGCTTTTATTGGATATTGAGCTGTTGGTCAACTTGGAAGTTTTGAAGAGTTTTGTTTGTGATGCAGGGAACTTTGAAATATTTGTTGGTTTCCTCGGTATTTTGTTTATTCATGTCTGTCATGTACGATGTAGAGAAATATACTCTGCAGATGTTGTCAATCTGTTACTCTAGCAACCTGGCCTGAAAGTATTGATCTTTCAAACAGCTGGATGTGGACAGTTGAAATGCATACTGGCAGCTGAACACATTTATCAGTGGAGACAGAAACCAATGGCCTGGTTTGGGCATGCTGAATGCTGGCTGTACAGGATAGACAATGTGAGATGCCAGTCTCTCTGTGTAGTACAATATGAAAGGCTTAATACAGTGCGGCCATTGATCTGGAGGTGCTCTCGTGTTCTATGACACTTCTCCCCTGGTCTCTTCTCCCCCCAGTCTTTTCTCCCCTGTGGTCAATTTTCCCCTGGTCACACTTCTCCCCTGGTCACTTGTCCCCTGGTCACTTTCCCCTGGTCACTTGTCCCCTGGTCACTTGTCCCCTGGTCACTTCTCCCCTGGTCACTTTTCCCCTGGTCACTTGTCCACTGGTCACTTCTCCCCTGGTCACACTTCTCCCCTGGTCACTCACTTCTTTCCTAGTCATTTTCCCCTGGTCTTTTCTACCCTGGTCACTTATATCCTGGGACTTTCATGATGAAGGTTTGGAGTACATCAAAGTGTCAGATTATCCCTCCAGGTTTACTGGAGGTCCTTACAGCTTTATCTGTGTGTGTGTGTGTGTGTGTGTGTGTGTGTGTGTGTGTGTGTGTGTGTGTGTGTGTGTGTGTGTGTGTGTGTGTCTGCGTGTCTGTCTGTCCCGACTTAACAGCTGATGTCTCCAAAACTACTGGACGGATTTCCTTGACATTTTGCACACTTACTGGAAGTTAGGTCCGATTGAATGTATCAACTTTTCAGAATCGAGGTTTGAAAAGAAAGTGACTTTTTTACGCTTTGGTGTTGCCAAGAAAACGCTACAACAGAGTCTGAATGCAAAATGTGTGACGTGATCATTTGACGTCAAATAACGTGACGAAATTTCGAGGAGATTGGACATTGGTGAAGGAGAAAGAAGGATTTTTTTATCCCTCCAGGTTTACTGAAGGTCCTCACAGCTTTATTATTTTTTTAAATGCCAAAACCTGGAGGTTCAGTGCCAGCGGTTTTTATCTAAGTTCCAACCTTTACATTCATGCAAGATGTTATTGGAAAAAGATATTTTGGGCCAAGCACACAACTAGATTGGCTTTCACCATGAAACCTGCATGTAGATCTGTGAGAAAATACTGAATCATGGGTTTATCATTATGATAAGATTTATTATGCAAGTACAGGGGGAAATTGTTGAGTATTGATAGAAATCGGTAATCCTAATTTATTTGTGTTTACTTGTTTACTTGACTACCTCATATCCACAAACAATTCCTCATGTCCTGTATTTGTGTTGGTGTGGCAGATGTGCTGACAGCAGACCACATGGTGCGCTTCATTGAGAACGTCATGTATCCCATCACTCTCCTCCATGAGGAACAGCAGATCCATGACTTCCTCATCAAACACGAGGTAGGTCGACTAGGGATTCATGATGCCCAAACCTTCCACCCACTGATATATATATCAATCAACGGACACACTGGATTGAATTATATCCATACCATCTACCCACTGATAAACCAATGCACTGACTGGATTTAATAAATTCACAACCATGACTTCCTCATGAAACATGAGGTAGGCCAACTTGGGATTCAATCATTCATGATAACCAAATCTTCCATCCACTGATAGACCAACTTATAGCCTGACTGGATTGAAAATGTCAAAACCATCTACCCACTCAAAAGTCACCCAATGATCTGATTAGATTTATGATGACCAAATCATCCACACAATGATAAACCAACCAGTAGACTGACTGGATTGAATAATGTCATATCCAAACCATCTATCTATCTACCCACTGATAAATCAACCAGTAGACTGGATTGAATAATCTCATGTCCAAACCATGTAGCCACTGACAAGCCAACTGCTGTTATAACTGGATTAACAATGACCTAACAGTCTACCCACTGATATATGTGCTGACAGACAGACAAGATTAATACTGACCAGACCACCTGTCTGCTGAAAGACCAAATGACAACACTGACCACAGGTTGACACTTGATCATTGACCAACCATGCAACCCACTGACAGGAGACAAGTTGTCACGGAGCATTTAATGGTGTCTTTCCAGACAGTGGCTCTGGGATACTTCAACCTACAGAATTCACCCCAGCCACTTGGCTTCCAGCAGTTCTACTTTGCTGCCATGCGCACTCTGGAGACTGGTGAGTGACCCAGTGACCTGTTCTGACAGGCCTTGCCCTGCTCTGCCCAGCTATGCTGTGTGCCTTGGTGCCAAAATTGTGACCCAGTTTCACTGAGTGGGTCTTATCTCCACTTGGACTAGTTTAAGCTATTGTCCAAAACAAGGGGGGGATAAGTTATCAATGTTGAGAACATCATTCCAGCTGCTTCACAATCATCCACATCTATACTGCTGCAAGGAAAATGACAGATGGCACAGTCAAGCATGTAAAAAATGCTTTCAAAGCATCAACCTTACCCAGTAATGATGGATAAAAGCTCCTCCAAATTGCATGTATTGTATTGCCTTTTTCAAATTCTCATAAGAAATAAATGCAATCTTTCATGAATTCAATTAGAGCTTGTCTTCTGTTCTAACCAGTGAGAATGTGTGGCTTCATTGGCTAGGCTGGAATGCTTTCCCAATGGATGGGTAGATTTGACCAGAAGGATGTTTCAAATGGTGTCTTTAACAGCCTGTAACTCACCAATAGTTCATTCCATTTTGAAGTGCCTTTCATAATTTGAAATAGTATTTAAAGTACCATGAGAGTCTTTAACTTATCGAATGGACAAAAGTGGAGTTTAGACTCAACATGTGGGGACATTTGCAAGTGATTAACAAGGCAGTAACATTTAGCCAGGACTAAATTCTAAATCTATCCTAAAACTGCACGGACTGTCAAAGTGTTGATGACATCTTGATTTATGCATCTACTTGACAAATTAATTCTAGGCTAAACACTTTTGCCTTAGGCCTGTCCTGCCTAGTCAAACCATCCCCAGCCCTGCTGTGCCCTGCACTGTTTCATGATTTTTTTGTTTTCTTTTTCTTGGCGGAATGTGTTGTCTATTGATTTTGGAGCCATGCCAAGTAGATTTGCTTCTCATGAGAGGGACATGTAGACTTGACTTACTTTTGACTTATTCTCTTGAGTTCCTTGTGGAGCATAGGGCCTCGGCAACAGTCCTCCAGTACTCGGTTCATGTGACATGTGGAAACAGCATGTTATATTATTATTATATTAGGTTATATTGATAATGGTACTGTGATGTTTGTCAAGTGAATATTGACTTGAGTTCATTGGATTAGTTTCTGCAACTGCAACTCTTACAATAATGTAACAGTATTACTGCACATCTATCTTGTATTTTTGACTCACATGCGAAGCAAAAGTGAGTCTATGTACTCACCCGTTTCATCCGTCCGGGCGTCCGGGCGTCCGTGAAAACGTTGGATTTTTCTCAGAGACTATTAAGTCTATCAACACCCAATTTGGCATGATGGTGTATGATGACAAGGCGTCAAAAAACATACATAGTGACTTGACCTTGCTTCAAGGTCAAGGTCGCAGGGGCCATAAATGTTGTCTAAAAAACAGCCATTTTTCACATTTTCTCAATTTTCTCTAAAGTTTTTGAAATTGGATACCTCACCTATATATGGTATATAGGGCAAAGTAAGCCCTATATTTTGATACCAGTTTGGTTGACCTTGCTTCAAGGTCAAGGTCACAGGAGCTCTTCAAAGTTGGATTGTATACATATTTTGAAGTGACCCTGAACTATGGAAGATAACTGTTTCAAACTTAATAATTATGTGGGGCACATGTTATACTTTCATCATGAGACACAT
Source organism: Theodoxus fluviatilis (assembly GCA_034096865.1). Lineage (NCBI taxonomy): Eukaryota > Metazoa > Mollusca > Gastropoda > Cycloneritida > Neritidae > Theodoxus > Theodoxus fluviatilis. The sequence continues at coordinate 197,939 of JAWQFJ010002000.1, forward strand.
TTGATCACATATCAAGGTCAAGGTCACTTTGACCCTTATGAAATGTGACCAAAATGGGGTAGTGAACCACTAAAAGTGACCATATCTCATGGTAGAAAGTGCCAATAAGCACCATTGTGCTTCCTATGTCTTGAATTAACAGCTTTGTGTTGCATGACCTTGATGACCTTGACCTTGGGTCAAGGCCACATGTATTTTGGTAGGGAAAATGTGTAAAGCATTTCTTAGTGTATGATGTCATTGCTAGGTGTAGTTGTTTGATCTTGACCTTGAATGTCACCTGAAGGTCAAGGTCATGTAAAGGTCAAGGTCAAGCATGTGAGTCATATGGGCTTTGCCCTTCTTGTTTTCCTTAGTTCCTGCAAAGATGTTTGACATAGATGGCTTTGGGCCAGATGAGTCACATTATGTGTCATTCAGCACCTCTCTAACGCCACAGAGAGAACCTGAACCTGATAACTTTTCTTTCATGAAGTGATCTTTTGGTTTCTCTTTTTTCTCTCAGATCCCTATCAGCCAGTCAGATTTGGTGTGGTGGTGAAGAAAAGCCTTGCAGATTTGTTTGATTTGTCTGAAGACTGCAAACTGCTCCTCCTTCGACTAGGAAACTCTTCTTTGGTAAGTGGAAGACCTGTGCATTATGTCTCAAACAGATGGCTGTTCTGTTTCTCCTGTATTCACAATCAGTGTGGTCAGACTGACAAAGCAAACTTGCAAGTTGAACAAAATTTTGTGTCAGCGATGAAATTCTGTAACTTGAAAGTGTGAAGCAGCACTTGCACTGCTTTGGGCAGCCTGTGGTCAAGGTGCTGGAGAAGGTCATAAAAGCGCTGCGACCATGTGTTCATGTATGTTCACAATTAATGTGTTTTGAGTAGACTGACAGAGCAAACTTGCAATTGGAATACAATATTGTGTCAGCAATGAAATGTCATAACTTGAAAGTGTGAAGTATCACTTGTGCTGCTCTGCTCTGAGTAGCCCCCAGTCAAGGTACTGGAGCAGGCCTTGAAAGTGCTGCAACCATGTGTTCATGAATGTTCACATTTAATGTGTTTTGAATAACCTGGCACAGCTAACTTGCAGTTGGAACAAAAGTTGGTGGGTGTCAACAATTAAAGTCCTTCACTTAAGCCTTTCACTCCTGACTGCAGATCTAGCCATGGCCTGAGAGTTTGTGTTCTTCGAGTGGGTCTATTGATAGTCCGAGGTCACCTGATTTGGGGTCACATGGCCCAGCATTAGCATCTATTGGGTGTGGCCTTTGTTTACTTTGGAACAAAATATTTGATAGATATTGAAGCAGATTTTGCATTTTTTGCATTAACTGATGCAATGTGTCCAAATGATAACTAGATGCTCTGTCTTGGATAAAAAAGCTCTGTATTGTTGGATTTACTGAGAAACTGTGACATCAGTGACTACAAATAACATGAGCCAAGTTGAAAGCAAGGGCAATGTGATCAGCGATCTTGCTGTTGAAAATGGCTCAGATAGTAAACAAGAAGATGTGAGAGTACATCAAGAGAGAGTGGGTGTGGTTGTGTACATTTTCAATTGAGTTGTGTATTACTCTGACCAAGAGGTAGGCTGTGAGTTCAAATGCTGCAAGTCGTAGCTGATAACACATTCCACACAGACATTCCGAAGAACTATTCCCCTTTTATTCAAAGGGTGAACATGTTGAGCGCCTTGAGCATGCCTTTGGGTGTGAGATTGGCGCTATATAAGAGCCAAAATACATACATACATACATACCTTGGCCAACATGGACCTACTCAGAATCTTCTCCTTTGGTGTAAACATTATCATAAAACCACAGTTATCCCCTCTTTATAATTAGTTATTTGCCCTTGATGATCTTGACTTTGTTTTAGTTGGTTTCTCAAATCATTGTCCTTCCATGAAATGTTATTTTCTACAGATTTTTTTCTGGACACTCCTATCTTAAAAAACCCACTTCAAATAGCTCTGGGAGCCAAAGGCTGAACAATATGAAAAAGCACTGCTTTCTGTAGCCCCTTTTGTGTGCAGCCCCTGGTTGAGATCCTGGGGCAGCCTCAAAACCTCTGCAACCATGAGTTTCCGCTCATCTGGCGCCTACCGCTGTCTGGAGAACTCTTGTGTCACTGATAAAATCCCTTAACTGGAAAGTGTGAAGTAGCCAGTAGTTTGTGTTTCCCTGTAAACTAGACTTGAGCTTTGTGTTGTTGCTGTATGATTTGCAACATCATTCACTGAATCTTTTGCTTTTTACTTTCAGCATTATCCTGTTGAGTACAACTTCACAAGTAGTCACATACGCAAGTGGATTCTCACCTACAGACAGAAGGTATTGTTGATTTTTGTGTCTGGATAGCCTACTGCATGTTGTATGTCCATGTGTAATACAGGCATTCAAGAGTGAGTATTCTTGTGCCACATGGTTATGCAGATTTTGGTCTAGAATAAAAAAACTTTTTGAATAATTAAATTTGGCCACATGAATTGCTTAATCTCTTCAATGGTTCAAACCTCAATAGTCGTGTGAATAGTTCAGAATCCAAGACTAATGAGGCTCTGGCTGATTTGTTGGGCATCTTGACCTGCAGTCTCTTGTGGCCAGTAGGTGTGGTCTTTCCAATGGGTGTGGTATTCAAAGCGGGTGTGGTATGCTAAGTGGGTGTGGTATTCAAGGTGGGTGTGGCATTCAAAGTGGGTGTGGTATGCTAAGTGGGTGTGGTATTCAAAGCGGGTGTGGTATTCAAAGCGGGTGTGGTATGCTAAGTGGGTGTGGTATTCAAGGTGGGTGTGGTATTCATAGTGGGTGTGATATTCAAAGTGGGTGTGGTATTCAAAGCGGGTGTGGTATGCTAAGTGGGTGTGGTATTCAAGGTGGGTGTGGCATTCAAAGTGGGTGTGGTATTCAAAGTGGGTGTGGTATTCAAGGTGGGTGTGGCATTCATAGTGGGTGTGGTATTCAAAGTGGGTGTGGTATTCAAAGTGGGTTTTCTCATTCATAGTGGGTGTGGTATTCAAGGTGGGAGTGGCATTCAAAGTGGGTGTGGTATTCAAAGTGGGTGTGGCATTCATAGTGGGTGTGATATTCAAAGTGGGTGTGGTATTCAAGGTGGGTGTGGCATTCATAGTGGGTGTGGTATTCAAAGTGGGTGTGGTATTCAAAGTGGGTGTGGTAATCAAAGTGGGTGTGGCATTCATAGTGGGTGTGATATTCAAAGTGGGTGTGGTATTCTAAGTGGGTGTGGTAATCAAAGTGGGTGTGGCAGGCCTGTTTACACTAATCATTGAGCGTTGTATAAACTACGAATTTGCATATTATACTATGCAACTACGCAAGTCTATTGTTTTCTATGCAAGCGGTATTGTTTCGGCTACGCATATCACAATCCGCAATTTTTATCATCTCGCTTGACTGATTTATTTTCCGATCCATGTTTTCGGCCGGAAGTCGTTTGCTGCGTGCAGCGCATATAGCGCCCGCGGGCGTTGCGTGGTAGCTTGTTAGTGCCGAATCAGCTTCTCCAAGCGAATACCGGGCACAACTGAACGCGTTAGGCCTACTGCCAACCCACGTGTACTTTTCGAGACAATAGCTGAACGGAGAGCACACGAAACTGAAGATGAGAACTGTGAAGAAAATGACTCCGAAATGCCACCAACCAAAATGAAGAAGACGAGCAAAGTGCTGAGCCAAGTCTTTCTGCCAAAATATCATGAGGAATACCCATGCCTTGTCACTTTGCGGAAAGGAAAACAGTTTGCTCATTGCACTGTCTGCGACTCCCATTTTTCCGTCAGCCACTGTGGGAAGTTTGATTGTACCCGTCATGTGAATAGTGTATCCCACAAGGAAGCGGACCAAGTGAGTCAAGCGAAAGGCAAGCCGAAACAAAAGAAAATGGATTTCTTTGTGAAGAAAGGTGCCGACAAAATGGCAGAGGACCAGGCAAAAAAGACTTTTGAAAGATCTGTCACCAAGGCGGAGGCCATGATCTGTCACATCATTGCTGATGCGAATCTGCCGATCTCTACAGCTGACAAACTAACCGAAGCTGTGAAAGTTGCATTTCCGGAATCCAAAATAGCTGCCGGTGAGTTTTTATAATATATTATCACAATATTGTGTGTGTGTGTGTTTAACATTATACCAGGAGGTTAAAGTAACAGTAAGTTTGGTTGTGTTTTGAGCGCTGTGAAATGTTACATGTAACAACTGGCATTGAAAGCAGAAATCACAAATACGCAAAGCCAAGGAGTCCCCCACAGCAGCGCGCACTGTGAAAGAGTGTTTTCATGTGTGCGGAAGAATTGCACTGCCCAGAGAGCCAGTCTTTCACATGCCACTGTTGAAAGCCTGCTGGTTTTGAAATCAAATCCTCTGGGACCTACAGAAGCTGTTCGAAGGCTGACCGACAGTGACCTCGACACTCTGAAGAGTGCTTTTGCCAAAAGCCTCAAACTACAGCTTCAAGAAGGAAAAATGAAATGAGTGCTTAAGCTGAGAGATACTGTATGAACATTCAGTGACTGAACATTGCCCTCTATGTGCACATGCTTTTGGTTTTGTGCTTCATAAAAAATGTGTTTAATTTTGTTAATTTTTGTTCTTTAAATCCTTGTGTGTTGTGTACTTAGTATAGTATTGTAGAAAGAAAGGCATTGTAGGCTTTCAGCCTATTGCCCTCTTTTTTGCTATTTTGATCAGTCTTGGTTAAAGGTTATCTGGTTTCACTCTCTGATAATTTGCCTAACACCTAGTATTTCTTGATTAGTCTAGACTCCAGTCAGTGGAGTACATTTTATTCTGAAAGACTTTGTCCAGTTGGTTTTTAAAGGCGTTTTGTGTATCTGCACCGCCTGTGATAGACTGTGTGGGGCTCTGTGGCCGAGTGGTTAGCGCACTGGACCCACAATCAGTGGGTACGACGCTCGAAGCTGCGCTCGAAGTTGAGGGCTGAGTTGGAAAAAATTGTGAAAGCTAACTTTGGCGCGTTCATCCGCAGCCTAGTTGCATGCTCCCCAGGGAGTTGAGACGGTGTTGGAGTGATGGAAAAAGGTAGCCGGATCGAAGCTGCGCTGGAAACTGCGCGGTTCACAGAGTTGCATCCTTGAGCAAGATGCTTAACCCACATTGCTTCTCCCCACCCAGGAGTGAAACCGGATATCAAACGGCCCTCTTCAGGGCTACCAAACGGCCCTCCTCAGGGCTTTACAGGTCTTTCGGATGGGACCTTCATAAACCGAGGTCTAGTGTGTGATATGCATGCACAACATCAATCGCGCACTATAAAGATCCTGACGCTCATGTCCTTGACGGGTGAGTGCCGGCCACAGAAAAAATATACCCAGCACGCACAACTCCCCACCCAGGAGTAAAAAAACAAAAAAACCGGGTGTCTGCAGAATCTTCACATTGTTGAAGGTGGCAGACTAGAGAAAGAAGAAGAAGAAGTTAGTGACACAATTAGTGAAAAAATGCTTGTAAATATGAGTGTTAGTAGATTTCTTTGTTAGTTTGAGGTTGTGGCTTCGAGTTAGTGTGCTGTCAGTCTTGGTCAATAAACCGCACATGGAAAATGATCTTGATTGAGAAACTTCATGACGCAATGAATAAATGCGAACTACATGTAGTAAAAAGAAGCAAACATTGTTTTTGTTTTTGTAATAGGGCGATGAGAAATCCTACACATTCAATTACAAAACTACACATTTCTTCACTTTTGCTCCCACAAAATACACATGCAAAGTTTTTGGGGTAAACAGGTCTGGTGTGGTATTCAAAGTGGGTGTGGTAATCAAAGTGGGTGTGGTATTCAAAGTGGGTGTGGGGTGTGGTATTCAAAGCGGGTGTGGTATTCAAGGTGGGTGTGGTATTCAAAGTGGGTGTGGTATTCAAAGTGGGTGTGGTAATCAAAGTGGGTGTGGTATTCAAAGTGGGTGTGGGGTGTGGTATTCAAAGCGGGTGTGGTATTCAAGGTGGGTGTGGTATTCAAAGTGGGTGTGGTAATCAAAGTGGGTGTGGTATTCAAAGTGGGTGTGGTATTCAAAGCGGGTGTGGTATTCAAGGTGGGTGTGGTATTCAAAGTGGGTGTGGGGTGTGGTATTCAAAGCGGGTGTGGTATTCAAGGTGGGTGTGGTATTCAAAGTGGGTGTGGTATTCAAAGTGGGTGTGGTAATCAAAGTGGGTGTGGTAATCAAAGTGGGTGTGATATTCAAAGTGGGTGTGGGGTGTGGTATTCAAAGTGGGTGTGGGGTGTGGTATTCAAAGTGGGTGTGGGGTGTGGTATTCAAAGTGGGTGTGGGGTGTGGTATTCAAGGTGGGTGTGGTATTCAAAGTGGATGTGGCATTCAAAGTGGGTGTGGGGTGTGGTATTCAAAGTGGGTGTGGGGTGTGGTATTCAAAGTGGGTGTGGGGTGTGGTATTCAAAGTGGGTGTGGGGTGTGGTATTCAAAGTGGGTGTGGGGTGTGGTATTCAAGGTGGGTGTGGCATTCAAAGTGGGTGTGGCATTCAAAGTGGGTGTGGCATTCAAAGTGGGTTTGGTATTCAAAGTGGGTGTGGTATTCAAAACTGGGGATCCTAGAGGTGCATTCTTGTGCAAATGGGCAATTCCCGTAGGTTGAGGGCTGTGTTGAAATATGGAACTGTAACCTGTTGCATGTTTATGCACAGCTTGGATGCATGCTCTCCAGGGACTTTGGATGGTGTTGGCATGACAACAAGTGTGACCTGATGATCCAGGAGTGTGCAGATTGAACACCTCTATCAGGTGAAGGTTACACTAGAAGTGTCACACTTTCACCTTTGCTAAAAACTTAGGCCGTCTCAAGCACATGCATCGTGATGCAATGCAGACAGTCCCATGAGTGCCCTTTTGTGCTGTTGCAGCCCTTTTGTGCTGTTGCAGCCCTTTGTGCTGTTGCAGCCCTTTTGTGCTGTTGCAGCCCTTTTGTGCTGTTGCAGCCCTTTTGTGCTGTTGCAGCCCTTTGTGCTGTTGCAGCCCTTTGTGCTGTTGCAGCCCTTTTGTGCTGTTGCAGCCCTTTTGTGCTGTTGCAGCCCTTTGTGCTGTTGCAGCCCTTTTGTGCTGTTGCAGCCCTTTTGTGCTGTTGCAGCCCTTTTGTGCTGTTGCAGCCCTTTGTGCTGTTGCAGCCCTTTGTGCTGTTGCAGCCCTTTTGTGCTGTTGCAGCCCTTTGTGCTGTTGCAGCCCTTTGTGCTGTTGCAGCCCTTTGTGCTGTTGCAGCCCTTTGTGCTGTTGCAGCCCTTTTGTGCTGTTGCAGCCCTTTGTGCTGTTGCAGCCCTTTTGTGCTGTTGCAGCCCTTTTGTGCTGTTGCAGCCCTTTGTGCTGTTGCAGCCCTTTGTGCGGTGGATTGTCCCCATAGGCAGGAAGAGTCTGGTGCTCTCCAATGAAATCAAGCAGGGTCCCGCCGTCATCTTGTTTTCCGTCCTCAATCCTCTGTTTGAAGGGAATGCTCCTTTTGATGAGGTCAGTTTTATGTGTTGTGTGATTGTTAGTATTTTAAGCAAACATTCCCCAGAAGTGTAGAAATATATTTATAGTTGGGGTACTTTCGAGACATGCCACCAATGCATGTATCAAATGATGTTAATTGCTTGAAGCTATGGGACAGGTGAAATATATTCAACATTCTTAAAATGTGTTTTAAATAATTTCTGTGTGTTCTGAGGTGGCACAAGAGAAGTTGCCATCTGTTGTGTACTAATTTAGGAAAAGATTCTGTAGGGACTCTACTTGTACAATTGGTGTAATTCATGTGACTTTTACATTCTGTTTGCATGTACACAAGCATGTGTGTGTGCTTGTGTGTGTGTGTGTGTGTGTGTGTGTGTGTGTTTGTATGTATGTGTTTGTGTGCACGTGAGGATGCATGTTTTGAGTGAATTAACTCACTGGAGTCGTGGCTAAATATTGTGATTGTTCTCCAGAATCGTAAGTTTTTAATGCATTTTCAAACATATAATAAAAATACAAAGGCATAAGATAACAAGACAAATTATATCTCAAATGAAAGCTCTCTATTTACTCTTTACATCCAAAGAATGATCTAAGTGACAAAAAGTGCTAATTATGAATTACACACCATAGAATTGAGTGTGTACATGTGCAAAAATTAAAAAGTAGGGGGGAAAAACCCAGTTCACTTGCTGTTATGGGAAGCATACAAGCACTCAGAAAATGAAAAACTTTAAATTTCAATATCCAAGTAATGCAAATATTTATAAAAACCGCTGGCGCTGAACCTCCAGGTTTTGGCACACACAAAAAATTGGGTTCAAACCCGCAATCTCTTGAGAAAAGAGGGGGGGAAAAACACACACAAAAACACAAAAAACAGGTCGGGTTCGAAAAAAGTTTCAGCGCGGATTCGAATCCGTTCACGCATGACCTAACGTTACAATTGTCCAGCGCTTTACCATCTGAGCCATTCATTTGGCAACTGACGTTACTACGTGTTTGTAAAGGAATTATAACGTTCTTTTCTGTAAACTCCCTCGCTTCATATTTTGCACTGTAAATTGTATAAAAATGGATGATAGTTCATGAAATTTGAGTGGTCTTGTACATTTTAGGATACTTAAGGTCTATTTCTGCCAAGTTTATTATCGATTCACTGCCATTAGGCCAAGCCAACAGACTACCAGTACCAAGTTGTTGCGCTTAAGTCAGGACAGACAGAACGAACGAACGAACTTTATTTTACAAGGGTAGTGAATTAGGCAGTATTGCCTTTCTTACTTACATTCAGCCCTTGAGGCAAAATATTCAAATGTGGTAAGAGAGAGAGAGAGAGAGAGAGAGAGAGAGAGAGAGAGAGAGAGAAGAGAGATACAGAGAGAGAGACAGAGAGAGAGACAGAGACAGAGAGAGAGACAGAGAGAGAGGGTGGGAGGGGAGCTGGGAAAAGGGGAGGAAGGGAAGAGAGAATGAGAGTAAGATGGTGGGTGGGAGAGAGAGAGAGAGAGAGAGAGAGAGAGAGAGAGAGAGAGAGAGAGAGAGAGAGAGTGAGAGAGAGAGAGGAGAGAGAGAGAGAGACAGAGAGAGAGACACAGAGAGAGACACAGAGAGAGACAGAGAGAGAGACAGAGAGAGACAGAGAGACAGAGAGAGAGAGTGAGAGAGAGAGAGAGGGGGGGGGAGCTGGGAAAAGGGGAGGAAGGGAAGAGAGAATGAGAGTAAGAGGGTGGGTGGGAGAGAGAGAGAGAGAGAGAGAGAGAGAGAGAGAGAGAGAGAGAGAGAGAGAGAGAGAGAGAGAGAGACAGAGAGAGAGACAGACACACATAGAGAGAGAGAGACAGAGAGAGAGTGAGAGAGAGAGAGGGGGGGGGGAGGGAAGCTGGGAAAAGGAGAGGAAGGGAAGAGAGAATGAGAGTAAGAGGGTGGGTGGGAGAGAGAGAGAGAGAGAGAGAGAGAGAGAGAGAGAGAGAGAGAGAGGGAGGGAGAGAAAGAGGGGGGGAGGGGAGCTGGGAAAAGGGGAGGAAGGGAAGAGAGAATGAGAGTAAGAGGGTGGGTGGGAGAGAGAGAGAGAGAGATCGAGAGAGAGACAGAGAGAGAGAGAGAGAGACAGAGAGAGAGAGAGAGAGACAGAGAGACAGAGAGACAGAGAGAGAGAGACAGAGAGAGAGTGAGAGTAGCCATAAGTACTGATCAAAAGATCAGATAAAGGCCTCGCAGCCTAAGACATCTGAGGACATATCTATCTATCTAAATTAATTCTCCTATAAACTGTCCTATTAATAAGAAAAAAACACACGACAAACACCAAAATCAAAAGGCTTTCGGGCATACGCCCTTCTTCAGTTAATACAGAAACACATAAACTGTCCTCGCAAATGACGTCACGTTATTGATGACGTCGCACATGTTGGAATTTCGCCATTCCTCCCCAGGTGTTTCGAAATTATTCTCCTGGCATATAGGATCGAAATTGTACTTGCAAATGACGTCATACTATTAATGACGTCAAATTTGGCTTTTCCGTCAATTGTCATTTCAATAATTTTTAGAGAGGTGCTTCGATTATACGACCTTAAAAAAACCACTTTCTCTTCAAGCCTCGATTCTGAAAATTTGATACATTCAATCGGACCTAACTTCCAGTTAGTGTGCAAAATCTCAAGGAAATCCGTCCAGTAGTTTTCGAGATATAAGCCGTGGAGACGGGACAGACAGACACACACACACACAGACAGACAGACTAATAAAGTCTGTAGGACCTCCAGTAAACCTGGAGGGATAAACATTTAGTATAGACAAGTACAAGCAGATGGAAGCTTGCAATCAACCAAATAATGAAAAACTTACGATTCCGGTGAACAATCACAATATTTAGCCACGACGCCTTTGAACCATTGTGACCTGTTTGTTGTTTTGAAGATTCAGTATTTTCCTGCTGACGGACACAGCAAAAAAAAATTTCCTTCTAGTCAATGATCATTGACTTTGATTTCACGATCGCTATCATCACTTTCATCATACTCTTCTTCTGATAGACAATGTACAAGAGCATCTTCCTCATTAGAACCGTCAGAAATTGCAAGTTCCAGCGTCTCCGTTCGTCGCTCTCTCGCCATTTTGTCAACACGTACACCATACGCACAAAAGTTACGATTTCTGATCATTGGTGTAAAAGATTTACTAAAGGGAGCTAAATCTGCTTGCACATTCCTTCAGTTACACAGGCAAACAAGATTTGTCTTCCTTAGACCAGTAGAACCAGAGCGAGAAATTTGCTATCGCATCGCAAACAATCTCGCGATACGACTGGCGGGAGGATGCCTATCACGAAATTTCTCACGATACGACTCCAGTGAGTTAATGTGTGTGTGCGTGTGTATGTGTGCATGCATGCATGCATGTGTACAAACATGCATGCATGCATTTGTATGTTTGTTAATGCATGCAAGCTTTGTGTGTGTGTGCTTGCATGAATGTGTGCATGCATGCTTGCATTAGTGTTTGAGCATATAATTAAAACTGATTATGTGAGACTGCTCATATAGCTTCTAACTGATTCAAAGAGAAAGTGTTGTCACTCAGAAAATTAAAAATGTCACTTCCTTCATTACAGTTGAAATACTTGTCACTGGAGTTCTCTGCGTGTGAAAACTGCACCTTTCATGGAGCATCTGACACCTGGAGGAGGCTGGCACTGCAGGGAACAGGGAGCTACAGGGAGAACGTCAAGCTGTGTGAGGCATTCCGCCAGGGGCAACTTAAAGGGGTCACTGGCAACAGCCAGTGTTGCATATCACTTCTGTCTCCGTTGGAGAGCAGGCCTGCTTGCCTGCCGAGCCAGCTCAATGTGTGCGAGTACTGCATACACAGGGACAGCCAGAGGTCCCGGGGCAGTCGCCCCTGCACTCTCAACATGAACCTTCCCAGCCAGGCTTTGCTTCAGGCTTCCAACGCCACCTTCTGCCAGAACCAGTGGCACAACTGCAATGTGGACGAGCACTCAAGCCTCTGCTGTCACAAGTGCCATGCTAGTCCAGTGCCTTCTGACTCAGACGAGAGGGTTTCCTCTTCCTCTGCTCCCAACCTGTCTTTCAGTGGTCCCCTTCGGCAGCAGACGGACCGCTATGTCATCGACTCCATAGAACATCTACCTCGAAGACTGTGTCGGCGCCTGAGTCTGCAGAAACTGCAAGGCCTGCCAGGTCAGGGCCAGGACTTCAGTGACTCTCTGAGGAGAGAGGCCTTGCCAGAAAACTTTACTGGCCTGCGCTGTCGGCACAATAGAACTGTCAATTTCTATGCAATGGATGCACGCAACCACGGAGTGTTTGCAGAGAGACTGGGTCTCAACTCTTCCAGCTTGGCCACTGCACCCGCAGTGGTCATTGTGGATCATATGGTGAGCTGGTTTGATGATGATAATGATGATGGTGAAGAGGACAACAACGACAGTGAAGTCTATGATGACAATGACTAAAGTGATGATGATGATGATGATGATGATGATGATGATGATCCTTCATTCTGTTCTTGTATGAGGAAATCTGTTAGAAGAATTCCACCTTTAGTCACTGCTGTGCAGTATCTATTGAACAATTTTACTCCTCAGCAGGAGAGTCAATGTGGGTGAATCACCTTGCCAAAGGATGCAACTGTGCAGTGTGGACACCACACTTGCCAGCCATGAAGGGACTACAGGACCAGGGCATGATTGTGCAGTGTGGACACCACACTTGCCAGCCATGAATGGACTACAGGACTAGGGCGTGATTGTGTGGGTGGATGTGCAGTGTGGACACCACACTTGCCAGCCATGAATGGACTACAGGACCAGGGCGTGATTGTGCAGTGTGGACACCACACTTGCCAGCCATGAAGGGACTACAGGACGAGGGCATGATTGTGTGGGTGGATGTGCAGTGTGGACACCACACTTGCCAGCCATGAATGGACTACAGGACTAGGGCGTGATTGTGTGGGTGGATGTGCAGTGTGGACACCACACTTGCCAGCCATGAAGGGACTACAGGACTAGGGCGTGATTGTGCAGTGTGGACACCACACTTGCCAGCCATGAAGGGACTACAGGACTAGGGCGTGATTGTGTGGGTGGATGTGCAGTGTGGACACCACACTTGCCAGCTATGAAGGGACTACAGGGCCAGGGCGTGATTGTGTGGGTGGATTTAGGTAATCTCTAGCTGCTAATTCTTCTCATGTTTGAAAATGACATGAAGGATTTGATAGAGTCACTTTACTGGACAAAAGGTTTATGGACAGTGCTAGGCAAAACATTTAATGGGCAATGCAACATTTTACAGTTTTTCAAGAAGGAAATTATCCATCACAGCGAATAATGTGGGAAAGCTGGTATTTGCATGCGTGAGCACACTTCTGTGCTGGCCTGTGCAGATAGCAATGATGATTTGAGGTTTGTTGTTTCTTTCCAGAGAGATGAACACTTTATCCTCAGGGAGAATGTAACAGTTACCAGTGTTGGTAAGTTCATGGAAATTCCATGTTTCTGAAACTTCATTTGGCTGCCTGACAGTGTGATATAATCAATACAGCTTTTTATGAAATTGCTAAATTAAATAATCATCTATTTGAGTGAATTCCTTTTGCTTTTCACTCAATTCATGAATTGCTTTTTTGACTCACATGCGAAGCAAAAGTGAGTCTATGTTACTTTGAGTC
>JAWQFJ010002001.1:0-12500 GCA_034096865.1 Theodoxus fluviatilis
TCTTGTGGTAGGAAAAAAGTGTAAAGCATTTCTTAGTGTATGATGTCATTGGTAGGTTTAGTTGTTTGACCTTGACCTTGAAGGTCACCTGAAGGTCAATGTCATGTAAAGGTCAAGGTCAAGCATGTGAGTCGTATGGGCTTTGCCCTTCTTGTTTTTGTTATGGTTATGGAACAACTGCTTGTTTTATAATTATAATTACCAAGGTTTTGCTTACAGATACAGCCATAGGAGTAGATATGCTTCATAGGAGATAGTTGATCATTACAACCTAAATTCACATGATTTTGAATTAGTGCATATTGTTTGCTGTGGTGTCATATAGTATGTACTTTGGACAATTAAAACTTGATCTATATCATATTCAGCTTCAGCCCAAAACCCTTAAAAATTTCCATGATTTAAGAACAGTCTCTGCTTAAGTTTTACAAATAGAAAGGTATGGTTGCATTCAAGGTCATTAATATCTAGCATTAATCTTACCCATTCATTCAAATTGGCATTCATGTTCTAATTGCCTCATACTTTCAGCTTTATTAGATAGTTCTAACGCTTTGTGGTGGTTTGTGATGTTGGCAAGTTTGTAGGGAAAAGGTTGTGGATTCAAAGCAATATATAGACCTTTGACTCAAAGAGTTGAGATTAATAGTACATGGCTCAAACGCACATGGACAGTTTATAATAGTTTGGAAATGAGATAGAAGAATTTGAAGATGATGGTCATAGTGTTTTTGGATTTATGTGTTTGAACTAAGTTCTGGTGTTTGTTTATTTCATATGTCTTCACATGTATACATAATTAGTCATTGTGATTACTTTGTATCCATACTTAAAGAGGGCCTTCTGAAGGGTTATGGAGGTAACTGCACTGGCCGTGTGCAGGGAAACCTGGTTGTTCCATGTCTGTTTCTGATTCCAGCTTCAGGGCACCTGTTCTGTAGGCCAGCCACTGCCTGCAGCTATTATGGAAACATTTTGAATGTTTTACCTCTTGGCTGCATGTTACTGATGTCAGAAGGAAGACTTTTACTGTGGGTGCTGCAGCCACTTGAAATCCTACTCATCCGTCAGGGTTGACCAGTCTGGCACATCTTCACTTTGGCGTTTATCATCACTGGCATTATGTACTGCAGCATTCCACCTGTGACCTGACAGCTGCCTGTAGCTATACACCTGCTGCAAGCCTGAAGTTAACACAGAGGCTTTCCTGCGTCAAGAGCAAGACTTTTACCAGGTGAAGCTTGTGCTCTTGCAGCAGATAAATAGGCCTTCAGGTGGTAAATGTTGCAATAAGAGAACATAGTCCACACAAGATTTCTCATGGAGAAACTGGAAAACCTTCCTCAGCCTGTGTCAAGAGAGAGACTTTTACACAGACTTCTGATGACAGATGGACAGGGACCCATCTTGTCTTGGCCAGTTCTGTGTGAGCGAGCCATGTCATGTGCTTTTTGTCAAGAGAGAGACTTTTACAGAAGTGCATACCATTCAGCCAACTGCCAGTCCATTTGGATCTTCGATCAACAGAGGAGAAGCCATCTCAGACGTTCATCATAAATTCATAGCCATCTTTAAGTTTGCCCCGAGTTATAATTCATTTTTCTCACAGCAGTTCAAGTGTTGATCAAATGTTGTGTCAGGAGAGAGACTTTTACACACGAGATCATCACTGTAGCAATCCACGTCTCAGAACAGCAGGGAGCCGGACACCGATTTCTGCTGTTCAGCTTGTGAGGGCAGGCGGCATGTCAGGAGAGAGACTTTTACATGCCCCTGCCTCCACCCCTACTTGGCCCAAAGAGCTTTCACTGACTGCCTGGAACAAAGGCCTGTCACCATGGTGGAATGGCAGACAGACCGTTATCTCCTTGCACTCGGAAGACCTGTTATGCTTCCCGCATGCAGACTGGGATCTTAATAAAAAATGTATGAAAAGCAGAGTGATGGCATTTCTTGTTTGTGGAATGCAAGCTTGGTGGGGTAAATGTTGATTTTTTTTTTTACAGTTTAAACCTACTTTTGAAATTACTTTCCTCTTCCCTCTCTCCCTCCCACCCACCCACCTCTCTCTCTCTCTTTCTATGCTTGCTTCCCACCCCACCTCCACCCACCTCCCAAAGGGGACAACATTTTAAAAAATATACCAGCAAGAAATCAAAGAAACAAGAGACCTCTTTCTTTAAGCCCAACATCACTTACAAATGTACTGCCTTGTCTGTCTGAGCCCCATCTCTCTTGTGTTGGAAGAACAGCACTGTTAGGGAATACCTGTCAATCATGATGGATGGATGGGTGGAGTCTTACAGCCTGTCAGTCTTTGTAGAACATGTAAGACCATTAAACATGAAAATTGCTAGAACAGTGAAGTCTCTATGCAAAACAAGTCGCAATGTCCCTAAGTTTTAACCTTCTGCATATCACTTGGGGAGGCATGGTGGGTCTATTCTCACCCCCAACCCATAGGGGGCTTTTGAGCCAAGGCACACTAAGCGTGACCTCCATTTGTCAGCAGAGGAACCTTCTGTCATTGTTGGGTCTGGAAGCATGCTGGCCCAGTTTCATCTTTGTCTGGTCCTACAGTCATTGTTAGAGCTGGTACACAATGGTAAGGATTGCATTTGATGGGATGCCTTCTTTTTTCCTCTTTCCAGGCCTGGGCTTGGCTTAGTAGGTCAGGTACTCCAGTACTTAAGTACCAGTAAATGATGCCTTGTAAACATAAAGTACCAGTAAATGATACATTGTATATCACCACCTCCTGGCAGCCCCACATCCATAGCCTCCTCTCCTGCATGAGTGCATAGTCGGCTCCTTGACCTCTACTCGCCTATTGATATCTCTGACTTTTGACAGTCGGATTTAGGCAAGCAAGCTTTGGCGTTTAATTATGTGCAAGGCATAGTGCCGTGGTTCAATTCCTGGGATGGGAGAAATCTGGATTAATTATTTCTTGCTATTTCTCAATCATCGGCCACCCTGTGTCGTTTCAATGTGTAGTTTCAATGTGTCGTAACCCTGTATGAGTATGAATGAATAAGGTAAACATCTATGATGCACCTTCCCCTCTATGTGATTGTAAGAGTGTTGGTTCAAGGTATGACATGCCAAAAAAATGAATAGTTGTCCTAAACGGAACTTCCTCAACCTTGCATCATGCATACAATGTACCAGTAAGTGTTGCATCAAAGCCCCTTATCCATCTGGCAGCATAACAAAGGCAAAATGCAACAAGTAACTTTTGAAAATACTTTATTAACGCAACTTGTCACGATAGGCTAACTGAGACAGCGGAAGGCTCGGGCTGTCGGGTAGGAAAAGTGCTCGGTAGACAAACTTTTGAGGGCAAGGTGTTGAATGAAGATGGGAGAAAGTCATCAACTAACGGATGGGATAAATATATCCTCTTTGAACAATCATGCATGTATATATATCTATATATAAAATATATATTATGTGCTCAACGTGAAAATACCATGTGTTCAAAGGCATCCTGTGTATAACCAAAAAAAGCCGATGAGGATTATTCATTTACTGTTCATGATTTTTGTGCACGAGACATACAAGTCTATTATGTCTTCTTGAAAGTCGACTTTATGATCATGCTATAAATTTGCAATGAGGACAGATGCACGGTGGCTGAGAACAACATAGAGGCAAGAGACCATTAGTGCACCACATTCTGTAGGAGTTGAGCAACACTGCCCTGCAGTGGGCCTGGTGTGGTGCCAAAGGTATGCAAGGGCACTCTTCTGGAGCAGTAGGCACATGTTCATATACATTTCCAAACACTGCAAAAATAGTGGAAGTCATTGAGAAGCTTGATACACACAGCATCATAGTACTGTACTGACCTCACAAAATTGTGCTTTCGCAAGGCGTCTTATTTGAAAATACATATACAAAGACGTGGCTTGTGCAAGTTACTTGTTTGTCTTATAACAATATGTGAAGTAATGATCACTATATGTTCACCCATATACTAGAAAAATGGAAACATAAAAACATTCTGGGAATGAATTATGTTTTCCACTTTGCTTTATGATGTTCAAGATGATAGAAATGCAAAATTGTTAAAGCACTGAAACTTCCAACTTCATTCTGAAGACTTGATAGGCTATGTTCACATGAAACATTTAATATATTTTTGTACTTCGTTGACAGATAACTGATACTTCCTTGAGAAAATAATGAACAGTAGTTTTTAGAAACTGATTACAAAGTAAAACTGTTCTTAGGAGTGGGTGTAAATCAATTTCAAAACTGAACTAGGAAATCACTGGTAAAATGCATGGAATGTTTGCCATGAAATGGCTACAATCCTGTGGGCTAATCACAACATTTCATCTTGAGTGTTGAACAAAGTGACTTTTCCTAATTTGTCAAGATGGAACAAACAAGATGCAGTACATATTGTACTGTACTTGGAACTACTTTTCCTCCAACACCTGATGGATCATGCAACACCTGATGGATCATGCAACACCTGATGGATAATGCAACACCTGATGGATCATGCAACACCTGATGGATCATGCAACACCTGATGGGTCATGCAACACCTGGTGTATCATGCGTTGTGGTGGCTTGCTCAGCACAATGCATCACCGTGGGGAATGTTATATGCAGTTCACAAGGGCATTTCCCTGAAGGCACAATGATACTACACATAATTCAAGCTTCCTTTCCTGAGATTCCACTTCTCAAGAGATCATCATCATTGTTATGCAAGACCACACCAACTATGGTGACTGGGAAAACAAGGTCAAATCTGGAAAATTACTTCCTTAACGAGTTTTGAAGAATAGCAAGATTACATTTAACTATTTTCATAGTGCTGTGCACCTTTCACAAGTCGGCACTGCAGTAAATTTGACTGCAATTCATATTCATCTAAAGTAAAATGAGGTAACTGATGGAATTGACATTATAAAAAATGGTTAAATCTGGTTAATATTATTTAGGAATTTCCATACAAGAAGGGTAAATTCAAATCGGGCACTCATGATGTGACAACTGCAGACAGAAAACTCAAAGGTACATCAACAAGATCTCCAGTAGCATTTGCTGAACAAACGCGACTACTGTTGCAAGAGGAATACACATTCACGAGTACATCAGCAAAGGGAAAGTTTCTCCCTGCTTCTGGCAAGTGAAAGTGTCTAAAGAAACCTTGTGTTGGTATACTTTAGTAAGTCATACTATGTAATTAGAACTACAAGTTTGATGATGATATGCTTGAAGAAGGTTACATCAGCATCTCAACATTATTTTATATGTACAATATTATGATAATCCATCCACATCAAAGCTGTATAATTTCCAGAAGTAGTGCGTAAAATAGACCATCAGGTATCACAAAACTAAGTGGAATGATGAAACGGTGGAATACACATTCACAAAGACATCTCATAAAACCACACATAACTGAGAAACAATAGCTGACCTCTATTCTCAATCAGATGCCAATAACTCCAGCAATGATATGCATGGGGCATTTCTGAAAAGCAGGAATACTTGCTGGAGATTGCATTGCTTTACTTTGCACCCTCTACGTGACAGGTACTTCATCCATCTTGGCAAAAAAAGACAAAACTGCAGGTCACCCTAAATGGTGACTAAACAGATACAATAGGAAAACTAAACCAACTTCAAGATGATGGTGCAGGACAAAGACAATGCATGCTAGTCATAAAATGTAATGCTTAAGCTTAATTATTATAATCACCTAGTATTCTGTATCATTGCTGAGGATAATGTGCTACAAGAGACCTATTCAATGACATGTTGACCATTGATTTCAACACAGCTTCCGAGGAAACCCATTACAATAGCTATGCAAAGCATTAGGAAAGGCCTTTTGACTAGATATCACACAGATGCATGACTAAAAATCATTAACAAAATACAAAATTAAGTTGCATGCCCTGAAGGTGCTTGCAAAAGGAAAATAAAATTAATTGGCAGGAAAATCTGAGCATCTAGAGAAAAATAGATGAACAAGCAGTCTGCACCCAAATTTTCAATCAGAAATTGTCTAACTAGTTTTGCAAGCCAAAAGCAATTTCCTGGGATGTGCAACAATGAACTGGTATACAAATTGTGACCCTCCATCACAAAATGACTCGACTGCACAACCGACTCATTTAGTGATGGAGGGTCACAATTAACTACCAGTAATCTCAACTACAACATGCTTTGGTGAATAAAAATGTGCTTTATCTGGCAAGACTCAACAAACTTGCATCCCCCCCATATCACAAAATTTGTCCCAAAGAATGTAGAAACTAGACTAGTTGCAGAAACACAGCTCACATCTCCTTTTCTACACTTTAAAACTATTTCTTTCTCCATCAGTAAACTTCCTCTTTCTGGAACCTGAAGCGCAGTTGCTTATTGGTCCCCCACCATCCATCTGACCTTCTCTTGGAAGGAGAATACCAGACCACCCCAGACAGGAGAGCACAGGACAGTGTATCATGTCTACCTTTAGACATGCTCAAGGATGCACTTGAAAGATCCATGCAGGTCTGGTCAATATGCTGTTAGCTAGGCAGAAAGATCCATGCAGGTCTGGTCAATATGCTGTTAGCTAGGCAGCTGAAATGTGGACATGAATCCTAAACTGAGCTTTGGAACTTCAAGTGCACTGGTTTGCCCCAAAAAGAAGGAAAAAAAGAAGACCGAACTTCTGCCAAGTAGAGAAAAATATTGGGAGCTGAAGGCTCTGCGAATTTCTGAGAAGCGGTGCAACTATGTGTACAGGTTTGTTATCACTGGGTTTGCAGCAGCAGTCACCTATGGCAACTAAGCTTGACTGCTACTGAATTCTGACTCCTTGATTCCCCAAAATGACCATTTGAACTAGCTGAGAGATAAGTCACTGTTATAGCAGGGTCATCAATTCCTCAAGTCTGAGGTTCCTCAGTTGTGTCAGATATCACAGCATCAGGATGTGTAAGAACATGTCCCTAGCTAGGTGATAGGTTTCAAGTGCATACATAATGTTATCTAATTATGCTGCAGGAGCAACACTATCTACTGATGATTAACATTAAATTCTGCACAAGATAAAAATAACATGCCTCCTGTGGCCACACTATGCCTAATTCATGAATTTCCCTTGAAAAATAAAGTTTAACCAATCAATCAATCACTTGCTACTCAAAACAGCAAATGTGAGTGAAGCTATGACAACATGCAACTCAAATAAGGTGCAATCCAAGCCAATGAAACAACAACAATGAAAGCATCAGCGCAAATACACACGGTGGTCTTTACTCATGCATAGGCTATAAATACAGTGAATGCAAAACAAAGTTAAGTTCACTTTCAAATAATCAACATCATCTAGATACAATACTCTTGATAAAGAATTCAACAAAATCCCAAGCATGTCGGAACCAGGATACAATTTGGATACTGTCCATTAGCATGCAACTCCCTCTTAAATTATTCCTGAGACTGTTCATCCAAATTTGCACCCAAAAAAAAATTCCAGGGAAAAATGTACTGGAAAACCCAACCTCATGATGGGTAGACTTCTCGAGAGTATGAGATTTAGCTTTGGAATCAGTAATAGAAAACTACATTAAAAAGTTGCTTATCAGATCAAGGTAGAATGAAGATGACAAACATCA
The DNA here is from genome assembly GCA_034096865.1 of Theodoxus fluviatilis. Classification (NCBI taxonomy): domain Eukaryota; kingdom Metazoa; phylum Mollusca; class Gastropoda; order Cycloneritida; family Neritidae; genus Theodoxus; species Theodoxus fluviatilis. The sequence continues at coordinate 7,638 of JAWQFJ010002001.1, forward strand.
GCTTCTTGCATTCGTTGAGTGTTCATGATCACCAACACAACTTATTTGTTTGACCAATTAACTATTTTTAAAAAGTATATGTTTTGATTGCATGATCTTTAATGTTGCTGCCTCCTTATCATAAAGAGACACAAAGGCTAGCAATGATTTCAGGCTGATATTTCAAAAGCACCTGAGGAAATTATAAGTGTTCACTGTGATAGCACCAGTGAAGTTGTGAGGGGAAAATACAAAATGCACTTTACTATTTGTTCAAAACATTCTGCTGCTAGTTTTAATATATGCAGAAAATACACGCTGTCAAAACAGGTGACGTGACGGGTGAGTGGGCAATCGAAATATGCATGAACTGGACAGAAGCTTCAAGAATTACTTTTCACAATCAATGAGAGGAACCCTCACCAAGGTACTCCTGGTCTTTTTATCATTTCTGGAGTATGTAATTAGCAGATCATTTCACAAGACAACATCTTGCTCTGTCCAATAAAACCAGCAAGTCCATACTGCGTTCTGGTGGTATATTGAACATATGGAGGCAAAGTTCATAGACACTTTTGATCTTTGGTGAAGGGGCTCAGGCTGCCTGACTAGAGGTCAGGGTCAAACAAGAAAGGTCAAGGTCAGAAGAGATATGTGTATTCTCTAGAGAAGAGACAAGCAACTGTGGTGCTCCCCTCTTAGGTTTGCAAGGTGGCAACTGAGGAAAATGAGCGTCAACTCGACTCATCCCCACTGAAAACAAGGCAATGGTAATTATAGAACTGAGAGTTCATACATTTGTTTGCCTGGGTGAGTGCTGAGGAGTTCCAAATGTACAGATAGTTGATGCTGGGAGTAGCTGGATGTCCACAGTCCCTCTGCCACAGCAGCTCCTACTTTTGAGCAGCTCTAACTCTGAGCATCATGAGCACCGAGCAGCTGCAGCAAAGAGCAGTCCAGCCTCTCAATGATGGAGTTCCCCCAAAAAGTCAACTGCATCAGTTCGGAGAATTAAGTTCGCCCGGCAGCTTGTCTGGCAGCAACGATGAGAGGCCGGAGTGTGGTCAGCGCCATGCTCTTGCTAAGGAAGGGGTGCTTCAGTAGCTCAGCTGCTGAGGCGCGCTTCTCCACCTCCACCTCCAGGCAGGCATCCAGGAAGCTGTGCAGCTCTGCAGACAGGTTGCCCTCATTCTTGATGTCTGGCTTGCCCTTGGTGGCAATTTTGTAGATGGCCTTGAGGGGCACCTCATTCAGGTAGGGCGGCTCCCCCTCCAGCATCTCAATGATCATGATGCCCAGACTCCAGATGTCCACTTTGTTCCCATAGTTCTTCCTGCAAAGACAGAAGGGAGATGTGCAAATGTAACATGGTTTTCTCACAACTCTTCCTGAACTGGCATGAGGGTCCCCTTTTACAGAACAAAATACAAAACAGTAAGCAAGAAGTCTCTGACAAGAGGTGCACTTCTGTCAGTGTGTGCAGAAGAAGCAGACACTGGCAGTCTGGATGATCTGCTGCAATAACAGACTGGCTGAATTCTACAATTTGGGCTCTGGTATAAAAGAAGAGCTTAAAGGTGGTCCACTGGTCGCTGGCAGTCTTGAGGGCAAACAATGCAGACAACGACATTCAAAACCATTTTCCAGCTGAGGAGTTGAACTTGAGCTTTACAGCATTACAAGTGCTGTAAAATGGAATTTGGTTGTTAAACTCAGTACAAATACCCATGGGGCAGAGAACTCAACACCACACAGTTAACTCTCTTACCACCAATACCTTGGGCAAAAAACCTAACTTTAAACCCCATGAAAAGGGAGGCAACCATGTAAATTTTAACTGTTACCTTAAATAGAAATAAAATTATTTTAAAAAAATTCCCACAAAAGTTTTAATACCTTCCTCTTGATAACATATTTCTCTTAGATAAAAAATGCTCATCTTTCCTTTGAGGCTCAGATAATGGGCACCAAAAAAGTGAAATACAGAGTAGCTAAGAATCTCTGAAAAGATGCAGTCCCTCAACCCTCAGGTCCATTCCCAAAACCATTATTATAACATCTTATCTACACTACAGCCACAATCTAAGCCCATGCAAAAGACAAGTTAACTCCCCCTTGACCACACACACACACACACACACACACACACACGCACGCACGCACACACACACACACACACACACACACACACACACACACACACACACACACACACACACACACACACGCGCTGCCTTATGATAAAAAAGTACCTCACAAGGAAAGATCATAGAGGACAAAATCAAAACGAAACAGAGACAAATCTAATAAAAACATTTTTACTAAGAAGAAGAGTTTGATTTCTTTGACAGTGGTGACTTTCCACACTCGGTCCTAACAACTCTCTTCCGCCTGCTTTTATGAGTTTTAAACAGCATACTTACAAGTTCGTCTGCTCTGTAACATGTTGGAAAAATGAATAATCTAGAAATAAATCAAACACTTCCTCCGCAAACTTCTCTAGTGTGATCTGAGTCAGATTGCAGGTCCATTTAATCGGAGATGATCGCTGTCGACATTGTTAGTCAGAATCTCTGGATCTAGGTCACTCTCATTGTTCTATTCCAGGTCAAACAGCGGTAATTCAACGCTTTCTGCATTGCTATCTTCGCCAAAAAAAACATGCGATGGGCCTGGCTGGGGCTCGCCCAACATTGCGATATTTCAAATATTCAGAAAAATTCACTCAATCGCCAGAAATTAACAATCAAAATGGCAGAATAAGGCCTATTCACTGCGGAGCTTATGCTCTAAATCTCGAGAGATTACCGTTACCATGGAAAACATGGCAGCTTTCAGTGTGAGTGTGGTGTCTATCGGGACGTGCCAGGACGTCCACGGAGAGAATAGCCATTTTTTGCAGGACGCACCGGGACGTCCGGTGGTGAGAGGGTTAATAAAGAAGTTGCCTTCCTTACTCCAACGCCCAGTCACTGCAAACCAATGCAGCAGGGAACCAAAATTGTTCATTGGAAAATTGTGTCCACACCCTTAACTAAGCCCTTTATATATCATTCATGTAGCCAAGTGTTCTACAGATGGCGTGATAAGCTTCTTGTCACACATATTTCAACATCATTCAACAAAAGTAACTTCCTGCAGACGCCTACAGGAGCCACCCGGAACACATGACAGCCAAGTCCATTCAAAAAAGTGAAACCAGTCAAGAAGACCTTGAACCCACCTGGAGACAACTTCAGGGGCCATCCAATAGGGCGTGCCCACCATGGTGTCGCGCTTGCTGCGGTCGCCACTGAGCTGGGCACAGAAGCCAAAGTCAGTCAGCTTGACGGCACCCTTCATGCCCAGCAGTACATTGTCACTCTTGATGTCCCGGTGGATGATGCTCCTGCTATGGAGGAATTCCAGGGCACACAGGCACTCCTTGCAGACAGCGGCGATTTGACCCTCCTTCATGATGGTCTCCGTGACGACATCAGTCAGGGCCCCACCATCCAGGTACTCCATGACCACCCACAGGTCTGTCTCCAGCATGTAGCAATCCAAGAAGTTGACAATGTTGTCATGGCGGTATGTCTTCATCACCTCAATCTCGGTGATGATGAGCTCCTTTTTGGGTTGGTTGTTCAGATCCATCATCTTGACCGCCACCACTTCGTCCGACCCTTTCACCTTGGCAAGGACCACCTGGCCTGAGGCTCTGCAAGGACACAGAGTGGACATTGAGTGGACCTGCAACGCCATGGGCAAAAGGAATAAAAAAGATTCTAGAGGCTGGTCGGCCTCAATTCTTTTTTAATCTAGTTTTTTTTTCTTTTTTCTTTTTGGTAAATGAGACCAGATTAAACATAAACCAAACTTCCTTTCGCTGAAAACACTTCTTTATAACTTAAAAAATGAATACCTGAGTGCTCATACAGCAGGGAAAATGGGACAGCACACAAGTTGTTTATTGTCCATTTCTTTCTCTATTTTCTCTTCTTTTTTTTCCTGATAAAAAAAAAAGTTTAGGGTTGGCACAAAATAGTTAGGCTGATTGGGTTACTGTAACCTCAACAATTGTTTGGTTGTTGCCTAATCATGCTAATAAACCTACAACATCTATCTTGAATCAAAAGAAACTTATAAGGTTCTACCAGATGTATAGGAATATCCATGAAGGCTTTTCTCACCCTGCTCCCAGCTTCTTCTGCACTTCGTATTTCTCCATGGGATCTCCATCTGACGCAATGTTTCCTGCAAAATGAACAAAACTCACGTATATCATGTTCTCCACAGAGACAATTGTTTTCTTTAATACAACAAAGTGTAGTATCTAAAAAGATATTGTCTCACATGTTGGACTTTGAGGATGAGAAACACTCACACAAACACACACATGCACGCACATGCATACACACATGCACACACGCACAGACATATGCACAAACACGCACACACACACACACACACACACACACACACACACACACACACACATATACAAAGGCAACTACAACTATACATAGGAGTAGCAAATACATAACATTTCATGCCACTCCCCTCCATTAAAGAAACAATAAATCACAAATGTTGACACATTTGGTCAGATTTCCTTTGTTTCCTTCACACTCACAAACACCCCAACTCACCCCTAACCCACCCTCTCCCATCCTATCCCATTCCAACCCAATCCATCCCATACCTCCCCCCATCACTCTCTCTCTGTCTCTGTCTCTCTCGCGCAGTTACAAAGTTCGACTTGGCTCATTTCTGAATAAGGGTCTAGGGGAATGTGCACTCACACAGTCGAACTAGTAACACTATCTCACACAGTCGCTCTATCAAAGATGGAACACGACAGAGAGACGGTGAGGACAAAGGTCAAAATCAAAATCACTTTAA
>JAWQFJ010002001.1:17500-25571 GCA_034096865.1 Theodoxus fluviatilis
TCTGTGTGTGCATTCATGTGCTTGTATACCTATCTGCTTGTGTGTGTGTTCACTTCTTGCTGTGATCTTGTGTCTCCTTTTTTCCTTTTGGCACCCTCGATTTTCCCACCTTTTTTTTTCCCCTCACCCTTTTTCTTTCTTCTGGGTCTTTCTTTTTCTTCACCCTTTATTTTTCTGTTCCTTCTTCTTCCTTCGCCCTTCCTTTTCTTCGTCCCTCTTAGCTCCCTCTTCACCTTTCCTCCCCTTCTCTCTCCTTATGTTCCCTTTTCTCCCTTCCCTCTTTCTTCTCCCCCACAAACCCCTCAACGCCTATGACCCCACCCACCAAAACCCCCTCCATCCCCACACATACGAGTATACTGCCAATCCCCCTCTCCTCTATCCAACGGTACAAATCCAACCCCTGTGTTGCCTTTCTCCTCTGTTCCCCTCTCCTCCAGTTCCCCTCCCCTAGACTAGCTCTCATCCTACTGTCTCCCCTCCTCTCTCCCTCCTCTCTCACCTTGTATTCTAGCTTTCCACTTCTTCTCCTCTTCTTTCCGTCTTCCTTCTCCTTCATTCTTCTCAACTTCTCGACTCTCCTCCCTTTCTCTCTTCTCTACCTTCTTCTCTTCTCCCTGTTTTGCTATTAACACCTGCTGTTTTTTTAAATATTAAATTAAACTATTAATAATAAACATCAAAAACAAAAAAAAAAAAATAATACTAACATTAACAAAAAAAATAAATAAAATCAAAAAATCACATTAAAAAATAAACAAACACCATTTATAAAAATAATTCTTTCAAACACAAAAAAATAACCTCAGGAGCTTGGGTGACAATCTCTGCATCAGCTGGCGCCAACTTTGCCCAGTGTTTCTTCTTTTGTTGATGATAACTAAAATGATTTTACCAATAGAAAAGGTCCGAGAATTGCCTTCTTTTTTATCAAAAAAAAACCCATTTTCTCCCTCTGTTGTTTTCTTTTTTCTTCTTATTTGCTACTCCCCTTGAGCTTCCCTCCCTCAACCTTATTTTTTTCTATCCTCCCTTACAAAAACAGCACAAACACACAACAACAAAAACACAAGCAACACTACACACAGCATACAAAAGAACTAACCTACAAAACAAAAACAGAAACATAAAAAAACCGAAAACAACGGAATTTTGCCCCCCCCTCCTAAAAATTTTGTGCTCGTTTCTTTCTTTTTTCTTTTTCTTCATATACATAATCTAAATAATAATATAATTGCTCCTTATTGCGCTTATCATATTGTGTATTCTGCTTCTCTTTTTTTTTTTTTCTTTCGACTTCTTTATATGCTCTATATTGCGCAATTGCTCCTTTTTGAAAAAAGCTCTTTGGCTGCTTCTTTCTCTTTTTTTTTTTTTTTCTTTTCTTTTATTTCATTTGCTCTTTTTTTTTCCTTTTTTTATTATATATTATATGTGTCTGTTTTTTCTTTTGGGTTGCGCTCTTCTTTTGTATTATCATTTGATGAGGCACAGGTTAAAAAATCTGACTTAACAATAATGTATGCTTCTTATCTCTTTTTTTCTTTACTCTTCTATTTGCTGCGTGAACCTTCTTATATATCTGACTTCTATGATATTTAGCTTCTTTATTGGCTATCCTTCTTCTTCTTTTCCTCTTTTTTTTTTTCTGTTTTTTCTTTCGTTTCTTCTTTTTCTTCTGACTTTATTTTCCCTCTTTCTATCTTTATTTGCATCTTGACTTTATTGCTCTGCTCTTCTGCAATCTTTTTTTTGTATTTACTTTAGTTTTCCCCCTCCTAAAAACAACTACCAACATACAACAGCCCCAATGCCTACAAACAAGGCCCCTCTTGGTCTTTTCCATCCCTTTTTTATTCTCTTTTTTCCCCCATTCGTTATTTTTCCCAAGATCTTTTTTTCTCTTGTTTTTATTATTTATTGCTCTTTTTCTTTTTCCTTTTTTTTTCAACTTTCGCTCTTCCCCTATTTTTCTCTTCCTCCTCTTCTTTTTATCTTTTAATTTATTTGCTCTTTTTTTTCTCTTTTTGTTTTGCTCTTTTTTTCCTCCTACAGAAAAACTTTTCCTTTTCTTTTCTTATTGCTCTCTCCTCCTACTACACAAAGCCCCAAATCTAAACAGAAAGACAAGCCTCAATCGATCTCTTCTGAAATGACCTATGATATGGAGGACTCTTCCGATACTTTTACGTATCCTATCTCTTTTCTCTATTACTTCTTTCTGTTTCTACTAGTCATTTCCTCAAACCATCCTACCTCTCCTTTCTATATCTATCCCATCTTCTCTTCTTGTTCTCTACCCTCTTTACTCTCCTTACACTTACTAACTCTCTTACTTCTCTCTTCCCTTCTCTTCTTTCGCTCTGCTTGCCCGTATCTTTTCACTCTTCCGTCTCTTTGGCTTGATCTTTCTCCCTCTCTCTCTGGCTTTATGGGACTTCTCTTTACGTCTTTACTCTTCTATCCTTCCTCTCTTGCCATTATTCTCTTATTTCTTCTTTGCTCCATTATCCTTTCTTGGACCTTTTTTAACTAGTTTCTTGGGGGACTACCTCTCGAGCTTGCTCATTCTATCTGTCTTTACTTATCTTCCCTCCTTTTCCCTTTCTCCTTATATTCTTTCTCAGTGCTAATATGGGACTGTCTCCTTAACTTCAATCATAATCTAACCGTAACTCTCTCTCTCCTTCATTCCGTTTCTTTGTTCTTTGCTTCCTCTTTGTTCCTCACTTAAAACTCTAACTCCATCCTTAATTACATTCTTCTCTTATCATAGAGTCTGACTACATATTTTTCTGCCAATCCTTGTCCTCTCGCTTTTCTTTCCTTCTCTTTTCTTAACTACTCTGTCTGTCCTTCTTTCCCTTCATTCCATTATTTTATACTCTCGTGGTTTCTTCATCTCGTACTATTATTCTCTAAAGATCTCCGGCTCTCGCTCCTTTCTTTTTTTTCTTCATTCGTACTTCAAGCTCTTCACATCTACATGAGTCTTTTCCTTCCTCTGTTCCAGTTCAGCATTTCTCCCTTAATTCCGTTTCCTCCTCTCTGTCTATGGACTATCGTCCTCTTGTTCATACACTACTCTGAGGAATGGACTCTTGTCTTTTTCTTCTTCTGCCTTACACTCTAAATCTTACCTCTTCTTCTCCACAATTCTGCTTTTTTTTTGTTTTTCTTATCCTCTTACTTCTCTCCTCTTTCTCAGCGATTAAACCGACTATCTTTACCTTTATAATGGACTTCTTGTCTTAGCTTTTTTTTTTCTTACACTTGCTTTTCTTTCCTCTTCTATCATACTGGCGTCTATATAAGGACCAATCTATTCTAGACATAACTTTCTCTTTCTCTGTCTCTCCCTTTCTTCTATTGGAGAGGATCGGCAATGAAAAATGAGAGACTCTTCTTTTTTCCTATGTCTTTCTTTATTCAGCTATGTCTTTTTTCCTAGTTCTTTTTCTTCCTCTTTTATATCCAAATTTCTTTGCTTTTTCTTAAGTTTCTTCTCTCATTATACAACTATGTGACTATTTATGATTGGTACTGCACTCTTTTCTTTCTTATTTTCGATCTTTCCTCTGCTCTTTTCTTTGGTCTCGTAAATCTCTCTTCTTATTCTTTGCCCCTCTTTCCCCCCTCTCTTACCACATATGTCCGGTATCTTTCTCTCTTCAGTGCATCTTCCTATCTTTCCCTTCTCTTCCTCTTTTTTTCCTCTCTTTTTCCCCTCTTCCTCTTCTTTCTCTTGCTTTCCTTTCTGCTTCTTCCCTCGCCCTCTTTTCTCTCTTCTTTTCTTTCTTCTTGTTCCTCCTTACTTTCTTCTTCAGTCCCGTTGATTCTTCTGACTCTTCTCTTCTTCACCTATCCCTCTTGAGGTACTTTTTTCTCCCTTCTTTTTCCCGCCCCGGCCTGTCTTTCTTCTTTTCTTCTTTTTATTGCTTTACTTTACGTTCTCTTCCTCTCCTTTCATCGTTTATGCTTCTATCTCCATCTTCCCCTTCTATCCATTCTTCTTTCTTTCTCTCTTCTTCCTTCTTATTTCTTTCTCGGTCTACTTAATCAATTTATCTCTTCCTCTTTTCCCTACTCTTTCTTTTTCCCTTCCACTTTCTTTTTTTTGTGGACCCTTTCAATTTTTCTTCCTCAGTGTGGGACCCCTCTCCTACTTCCCCCATCTTTCTTCATTTCTTTTCTCTAACTTCACTTCTCCCCCTCCTACTTCTCTATTGCGTTCTATTTTATCTTCTCTCTCCTCCTTCTTACCCCCCCCCCTCATCTTCTTTTTTCTTCTACACCATCTCTCTTTCTTCCCATCTTCTTTCTTTACCTACCATATCTCTTTTTTCCTGTGATGGGGGGGCGGGCGGGGGTTTTTCTGCATCCATTGCCTACTTTTCAACAGCTCTTCTTCTTCTTTTCAATCTTCATTTCTTCAGATGGACCTCTTTCGTTGTTCTTTTTCTTTCTTTCTCTGATCCATCTTCTCATCTTTTCCCCTCTCCTCTATCCCCAACTTATGGAACTCTTCTTCTTTTCCTTCCATACACCCATTTAATTGAACTCACTTTCTCCCCTTTCTTCTCTAGGAAAAATGAATACCTAGAGGGACCGCTTGTTCTCTCTATCTTTATTCGTAGTCTCCAATTATATCTTTCTTCACCTTCCTTTTTCTCTCTTCTCTTATCTTTTTTTCCACCTCTTTCTTCTCTTTATCCTCTAGTGGACTCGTAAACTCCTGTATGTGGGGACAAATATATCTCCTTTCCCTTATTCTTTCGCTTATCATTTCTTCTCTTTTTCTCTTCTTCTCTCTGTCTTCCTTCCCTCTTCAGCTTTCTCAAAAGCTGAATTCTTCGTCATCGACCATCTTTAACTCCAATCTCTTTACTTATTTCTTTTCTCTGTTACTCTTTCTGTTTCCATGTCCTCTCTTTACCATCTTCCCTTTGTTCCTTTTTTCTTTCTCTTAGATTATCTCTCCCCACTCCCTCTTCTTTCTTCCTCTTCTGCCCTTTTTCTTATCTTCTCCCCTCTGTCCTTTTTTTTTTGTTCCTTCCTTCTATCTCGTCTTCTTTTCTATAGAGAAAACATCCTCTTTTCTGTTTTCTCTTTCTTTTCTTATCCTCCCACGTAACTCTTATAATCTTCCATGGACTCTTATCTTATTTCTCCATCTCTCTGCTCTGTCCATATATATCCTTTTCTCTCTCCTTTCTACTCTTTTCATCGATACCTTTCTTCCTTTTCGCATCTTTGCTTTCTTCTCTGTTATTTTCTCCTCTTCCCTCCTCACTATCTTTTCCTCCAATAACCCTAATCTTATACAACTATCGGAACTCTTCTTTACTCCCTCTTCCTAATCTATCTCCTTTACACTCATCCCTTCTCTGTCTTTTCCAACTCCTTTCTTTTTCCTCGCGTCTCATCTTTTTCTTCTCCCTCTTTTCTCCTCTTTAGAACTAATCTCTACATCCATAATGGGTGAACACTTCATTCTTCTTCATTTCTTGGCGTCCTTCTCTTTATCACCTATACCCTCTCTATACTTTCTTTCGGGACTCTCTTCTTGACTCTTACTCTGCTCTCTCTTTTCGTTCCTCTTTCCATTCTATTCCTCTTTCTAGTGTTTCCATCCTCATTTTTTTATCCATAGTGTGGTGCCACTGATCTACTATGGAAACTTAAAAACCTAAACTATTTTTCTTTTTTTATATCTCTTTCCAAGGTGTCAGCTTTTTTATTCTCACTCTTTTTTGATTCTCTTTTCTCTTTCCAGGCTTTACTTTTTTTCACTCCTTACCTCTTTTTTTTTTTTTATTCTCTTTTTTCCTACTCCATCCAATAGATTCTCTTATCAATCCATTTCACTTCCAATTTTTATCTCCCCCATTCCATTCTTTATCGCTTATCTTCTCTTTGTCCCATTATCTCTTTTTTCCTCTTCGTCTTCCTCGTTTTCCCAGTAGGTTGTCCCTTTTTGGCCATACTTATCCCCTTTTTCACACGTCCAAAGGCCACCCCTCCACTTATCCCCATGGTGGACCATGAAAGTTATATATCCACTAGTAGACCCTAAGTTAATAGTTTTCCCTTTTTTCCTCCGTATTTCCTGATTTCCTTATTTCCTTAATAGTTCCATCCTCCTTGTTTCTCCTTCCGTATCATATTGTCTCACCTCTGCATAAAAAATCTTGTTTAATCCCCCACCCACCCCCCCTCTTAAGTTCTCAGGTAAAGGAATGCAGGAACAGTAAAAAAAATGGGTACCCAACTCAAACTTTTTTATTTTTATTTTTAAAATGAATGGTTACAAAACCCAAAAATTTTTGAAAAAAACAACCAGCACCATGAACAATCCTGAACATAGATTAAAAAAAAAAAAAAAAACGTATTATCTATTTAATAGAAAATTGTTCTATGACACACATCGCTCCTCCCTCCTCTCCTCCTTCTCCTCCTCTCCTCCCTCCTCTCCTCCCCTCCTCCCTCCTCCCCTCCTCTCCTCCTCCCTCCTCCTCCTCCTCCTCCTCCCTTCCTCCTCCTCCTCCCTCTCCTCTCCTCCTCCTCCTGTCCTCCTCCTCCATCCTTCACCGTCTCCCCTCCTTTCCTCCTCCCCCTCCTCCTCCCCCTCCTCCCTCCTGCCTCCCCTCCTCCTCCTCTCTTCCTCCTCCTCCTCCTATCCTCCTCCCTCTTCCTCTCTTCCGTCCTCTCCTCCTCCCCCTTCTTCCCCCTCTCCTCTCTTCCTCCTCCTTCCTGCATTCCTCCTTCTTCCTCCTCCTTCCCTTCCCCTCCTCCCTTCCTCTCCTCCCTCCTCCCTTCTTCCTCCCTCTCCCCTCCTCCTTCCTCCCTCTTTTCCCTCTCCCTCCCTCCTCCTCCTCCCCTTCCCCTCCTCCTCCTCCCTCCTTCCTTCTCCTCCCTCCTCCCTTCCTCCTCCTTCCCTCCTCCTCCTCCCTCCTACTCCTCCCCTCCTCCCCTTACTCTCCTTCTTCCCCTCCTCCTCCTCCTCTCCTCCCCTTCTCTCCTTCCTCCTCCTCTCCTCTCCCTCCTTCTCCTCCCCTTCTTCCTCCTTCTCCTCCTTCCCTTCTTCTCCTCCCCCTCCTCCTCTCTCCCTCTTCCTCCTCTCTCCTCTCCCCGTTTTCCCTCATTCCTCTTTTCCTCCTTCCTCCCCCCTTCCCCCTCCTCCCTCCTCCTTCTTCCTCCCTCCTCCTCCCTCCTCCTCCATCCTTCCTCTCCTACCTCCTTCCTCCTTCTTCCTCCTCCTCTCCTCCCTCCTCCACCTCCCTTCTCCCTCTTCCTCCTCCCTCCTCCCCCCTCACTCCTTCTCCTCCTTCCTCCTCCTCGGCTTCCCTCCTCCCTCCCTCCTCCCCTCCTCCTCCCTCCTCCCTCCTCCTCCCTCCCCTCTTCCTCTCCCATCCTCTCCCTACTCTCCTCTCCTTCCTCCTCCTTCCTTCTTTCGTCCTTCCTCCTTCCTTCCTTCTCCTCCTTTCTTTTCCTCCTCTCTTCCTCCTCCCTCACTTTCCCCTCCTCTCCTCCTTGCTCTCCCCTTCCCCTTCCCCTCTCCCTCCCCACCCCCTCCTCCTTCCTCCTCCTCCCTCCTCCTCCTCCTCCTCTCCTCCTCCTCCTCCCCCCTCCCTCCTTTCCTTTCCTCCCTCCTCCCTCCTCCTTCCTCCTTCTTCCTCCTCCCTCCTTCCTCCCTCCTCCTTCCTCCCTCCTCCTTCCTCCTCCCTCCTCCATCCTCCCTCCTTCCTCCTCCCCTCCTCCCCTTATTCCTCTCCCTCCCCTTTCCTCCTCCTCCCTCCCCCCCCCCCCCCCTACTTCCTCCTCCTCCTCCTCCTCCCTACTTCCTCCTCCTCCTCCTCCCTCCTTCCTCCCTCCTCCCACCTCCCTCCTCCTCCTCCTCCTCCTCCCCTCTTTCCTCCTCCTCTTCCTCCTCCTTTCCTCCTCCTCCTCCTCCTCCTCCTCCCCTCCTCGCCCCTTGCCTCCTCCTCCTTCCTCTTCCCCCTCTCTCCTTCCCTCCTCCTCCTCCCCCTTCTCCTCCTCCTCTCTCCTCCTCTTCTCCTCTCCTCCTTCC
>JAWQFJ010002001.1:25581-38081 GCA_034096865.1 Theodoxus fluviatilis
TAGTGAAACATGGAATTATGGCCGCCGCTGTCAAAAGGGTGTAAATCTTAAGAACTAAAGCGACAAAAAACAAAAGACAGAAACAATTGGGGGAAAGAAATATACAACAACGAATAACAGCGCAAGACACGACGTTAATGGTGCAATGGGGAGAAAGTACTGACCGCCGGAGCAAGAAAACTTTTGTCACAAACCGCAGAGTATATAATGTTAACGGCGGCCGGGATAATCTTAGCATAACCTCAACCGGCCGTGGCCAAGTCAAGATCAGACAAGCCGGAGTGGCCGTGGTGCCGGGTCTCCTTTTTTACAGATGTTGAATGATATGTCAAGAAAAAATAACCCTCTCCAGAAAAAATAACTCGTGGCTAAATGACTAACAAAATAAGAAAATCATACAACAGAAAGTTCCAACTAGTTTTCCAAACAAACACAAACAAAAAAACCGGGTTTGAACTGTATATATTCCAACGCTACGACCAAGGCCATCATACCAATGCTATGACAACACGATCCTTGAAAATGGACGAGAATGCAATCGCTAGAGGGACGAGCGACTTAGCCAAAAAGCCGTATGAAACGGCATTAGTTCAGAAAGGATAAGATAAAGGAACGCAGTAGAACGTGACTTTGACAAAGCGGATCTGCATTGTAGATTTCGGACGCATTTGACAGTCCGCTGCGTAACAAAGGGGCAAAACATTCCTGAAATCAAGCCGAATTTCACATTAGCGAACAACAAACATAAATAAACACATGCAGAGAAATGAATGTCAAAAAAAAAACAAAGAAATGCACAAAGAAAAAAAAAAGAAAAACGAGACTGCTCAGAAGACGCTATAGCAAAATCGCTGAGGATCTGTGCAAACACGAGGGACAGGATTATATGGCTGTCAAGTTGACAAAAAACAAGACCTCAACTAAACAAGAAAATAGAGAGAATGCGTTCCAAGCAAATTGCCAGTGCAAGAATATTGTCGGGTAACGCCATCATAATCAAGAAAAGACGAGTTCCATAGCTCTAGATCGAAAAAGACAGAACAAATTAATGTTATGACACTTGTATTGTGTGGCCTGCTGAAAGATAGATATTTAACGAATGGTACGAACTAATATAATAGTCACTTAAAAAATCATCTTAATATGAATCAAACTGACGAAAGACTTTGTTCTCGACAAATCAAACAAATCATCATATGACGATATCGTCAAACATGACGCCTAAAATTTCTAACAAAACAACAGAAAAAAAGAAAAAGAAAAAAAAAAAACCTGTGAAAACCAAAATAAAAAGAACAGAACAGAAGAAAAAGAGATCAAAAAACTGAAAGAAAAGAAGAAACAAGAAAAAATTAAAAAAAAAAAAAAATTAAAAAAAAAAATAAAAAAAACAGAGGGGGGGGGGGGAAGGTAAACAATCAAAAGAAGGAAGGAAAAAACAAGAATAAAAAATCAACAAAGGGAAACAAAAAACATGAAAAGCAAAAAAAAAAAAAAAAAAAAATCAAAGAAGAATAAAAAAAACAAAAATTAAGGGAAAAGGGTGGCAAAACAGAAAAAAAAAAGTGGACAAAAGAACAAAAAAGGAAAGAGAAGAGACAAAATAGAAAAGGAAAACAAAGAAAACAGGGAAAGTTTTTGGGCGGGGGGTGTTTTTTTTTTTTTTTTGTGAGGAATTACCATTTCAACTTTAATCAAGCGGAAGGAACATTTGAAGGCCTTCCCCCATCATGGGACATGCTCCTGAAAGGCTCCAACATCACGTGAGTAGATTGCATTTGTGTCATGTTTGATTTGCAGCAGCATCAAACTCCAACCCTCATTGCAGCCCCATCCCACACTCCTTCCCTGCATTCATGGCTTCCTGCCTTTGCTGGTGAGGAATCTGTCAGAAGATTTAGCAGATGTCAGTATTTGTGTGTTTGTGCCCACCTGTACGTGGCTTGCTGTAGTTGTCTTGTCCTCTGGCATGATCTTGGCTTAAATTTAATGTGATGATGTATGAAGTGTGTAGTGTACACTGCTTTGTTGATTCATTAGAAATTTAGGAATTCATTTCTTGTTAGATTTCTGGAAGAGGAATGTTCAACACAAATCCAAACCCATGTGTAACTTCAGACCTGCAGGGCCTGACGTTTTGATAATGCTATGCTGTTTCTCTCACTTTTTCCTCCTCTCTCTCCAGATTGTAATTGTGATGTTTAAAAGAAAATAACAGTAGTATTATTTTTAAATACTGATCATTACTTATTGCTAGCTGAAGATGAAGGTTTTCAAAACCAGCTACCATATGTCAAATGTTGATATGGATTTGTTGACATTTACCAGATGTCTTACTTTGAACTTGTCACCAAATTAGTGTCTTTGAGATGATTCGTGTTCTTAGCACTGTGATCTTGCTTGGTGTCTGCTCTGGAGATGCATGGATGTATTGGTGCCATGTCGATACAGATGACCTGCTTCAGTGGCTGAGGCGTGGAAGTGAGAGCAAAGACCACATCTTCTACTTGTTGCTTCTTGCACTGCTTACAATTGTGTTTGCTTTGTCGGCTGTCTGTACTGGCTGCTGCCCATTAACCAGCAATAAAACCTATTAGGCAAAACCAAAAGAAAGTTGTGGTTATGGTAG
The DNA here is from genome assembly GCA_034096865.1 of Theodoxus fluviatilis. Lineage (NCBI taxonomy): Eukaryota > Metazoa > Mollusca > Gastropoda > Cycloneritida > Neritidae > Theodoxus > Theodoxus fluviatilis. Next base: position 28,211 of record JAWQFJ010002001.1, read on the forward strand.
CTTGGGAAAAAGTCAGTAGGTTGGCCTGAACTTTTTGTTTGAATTTTTCAATTTTAATTTTCAAGAAGAGGCCAGATAGAACATACGTCAAAAGTTATCTTTCATTGAAAAAAGTTTTCTACTTGAATAGTGGATTCTTCAAGTGCTCATAGGGCAGGGAAGATGGGACAGCACGCAGTTTGTTGATTAACATCAATTTATGTGGGTTTTTTGTAGCACAAAGAAACCACAATTAGGGTCAACAGCAAAAAACGGGGTTGGTTGGGTTACTGTAACCACAACTTTTTGTGCATGTATGCCTTAAAGCATAGTAAAAAAAGTAGATTTAACTCAAAAACTGGTTATTTAGAAATATAATCTTAAACACTGAATATCTAGGGACTCTGGCCATACATTACACTCTTAGTGGGCAAAAATACTGTGTTATCTGTTAATTATTTCTCACCAAGCTGAATTTAAGTTTGTATCTATTATTAGTTTTTAATAATAGAACAGGATGCTGTATATATTGTTAACCAAGGGCCTTGTGAAAGATATAGACTACTTAATCATGTGTGCAAATTATAAAAACACCTGTTAAACTGCAGCCCTGTGATTTCTTAGTCTGATTATAAGCCTGAAGGTTTATAAATATATCCACAGTATTAGCTAATTGTGTCAGATATAGAGGGATTTGTATATGAGTTGTTCTCCCGAGTTCGTGACTGGATGGGGTGCTCTATTAAAGTTTCTTATAACCAGCTATTTTTTAGTTTTAGGCAAAGAAACATTGCATCAGGAGGTTGTACATATGTCCAAGAAACACCATAAGCAGTGGGATTTGATGAAAGTAAAGTTTGTGCATGTGATTGTGAGTAATAAATAATGTAAAATTGCCGTCAAACTGGCGGCCAAAAAGTGGAACGGCTGACCCAACACGCTCCACAAACTATCTGCAGCAAACTATGCCATTGGTGCTTAAAAATTCTGCTGTGAATCTGTTAATTAAAGTTTTATTTAGCTTTTCCCAGCAAGAAAACCGCGATGTCACAATAACTGTACATGAAAATCGACTTCAAAGACAGGGTAACACACGCTTCATGCGATGTCTCAAGTGGACTTGCTTTTTTCACAAGCCGCTTCCTCCCGAACGCATTCAACACACACCGCTAGGTTTTAAAATCGAAAGTACTGATTCAATAGATCAAACTCATACAGAAAACATTAGCATTTTGTGTGCGATGTAAAAAAATAATTTTTTCTTCAATAAATTCACAGATGAAGCGTGTGTTACCTTGATTTTAAATCTAAAACTGCGAACGTGAATCCGTCGACTGTTTTAAAAAAAAAGTACTACAGCTGCTGCTTTTTTGGTTACATTCTCTGATACTGTAATGACTAAGCTGTCCAAAAATGACATTAAGAATTGTTAAAGTGAATGTTTAAAATTTAGTCCATTTTCCTTTAGTCACGAACTCGGGAGAACAACTCATATTTAATTTTAAAAAAAAAGAGATTGGAAGAACAAAAGGGGGCTTGTTAATGTTAGTTGACTGATAAAGGGGAAATACTCATGAGAACCTAATTGATAATGGTAAGAGTTCACCTCAGGTCAAGATTTTAGCTATCTTGTATGCACTTACATATGACTGCCTAGGTCTAGCTGCAGTGCGTCAGGAACTAGATTCATATAGTGTATGAGGAAATTCTTGGGAAATAGTGTTGTCAACTCATGCACTTTATTAACCTAACTCCATCAGACTGAAGTAGATGGAGTGGCTACAAACATCACAAAATTGTGTCACTGTAAGTGGAGCATCACAGCAGCATAGTGGTGGTCTTTATCTGTTTTATCTCTTCCTCAACCACAGCAGTGAGAGACAGACTGTCATCTGACTGGATAATGGCGTGTGCTGGCTTGTGGATGAGGAAGTTTGCCTGTCTGGGCATCTCCACTCATTCTTTTGTGGCTGCTTGGTGTTCTCTAGCAGTAGACCTGTGCTATGGCCTGGAGAAGCCATTGTTGGCAAAACGGGCACTCAAAGCAGGAGTGCGGAGCTCTCTACCGACAGACTTGGACTGGTGTTGCACTGTTGTGGCATGTGTTCAGTGGTCACACCCATGTGTGAAGTGATGCCACTTTGTGTGCAGTGTCAGAATGCACTGTAGACATTCTGTAGACATGTTCTTACAGTTTTGCCATGCTTTCTGAAGCAAGTGCTTGTTGTCATAGCTGGTGTTATCCAAATGTATTTTTTCATCCAGCATTAATCTACAAATTTATTTCTCTTTTGGTAGGGAACACATTATGTGAGGCCATAAGAATTGAAGATCATTTACTTGATTGGAACCCTTTCCAAAAACTTTTTTTTTCTTTACATGAAATCTTGTTTAATTATAATGTTAAAAAATTTGTATGATAACTTGATGCAGCACTCAAAATGATAAATGATAAAATGTTAATAGCAAGGTCTGTGCTCTCAAGACAAGAATATTGGAGGCTAGGTTTTTGTCTCCCAGATTTACAGACGAAACTGGCTCCCGAATCTCTCCCAAGCTGTTGAAGAATGGAGGGATGGACATCAGTGGACAGTTTCGTCTGTAAATCTGGGAGACAAAAACCTAGCCTCCAATATTCTTGTCTTGAGAGCACAGACCTTGCTATTAACATTTTATCATTTATCATTTTGAGTGCTGCATCAAGTTATCATACAAATTTTTTAACATTATAATTAAACAAGATTTCATGTAAAGAAAAAAAAAGTTTTTGGAAAGGGTTCCAATCAAGTAAATGATCTTCAATTCTTATGGCCTCACATAATGTGTTCCCTACCAAAAGAGAAATAAATTTGTAGATTAATGCTGGATGAAAAAATACATTTGGATAACACCAGCTATGACAACAAGCACTTGCTTCAGAAAGCATGGCAAAACTGTAAGAACATGTCTACAGAATGTCTACAGTGCATTCTGACACTGCACACAAAGTGGCATCACTTCACACATGGGTGTGACCACTGAACACATGCCACAACAGTGCAACACCAGTCCAAGTCTGTCGGTAGAGAGCTCCGCACTCCTGCTTTGAGTGCCCGTTTTGCCAACAATGGCTTCTCCAGGCCATAGCACAGGTCTACTGCTAGAGAACACCAAGCAGCCACAAAAGAATGAGTGGAGATGCCCAGACAGGCAAACTTCCTCATCCACAAGCCAGCACACGCCATTATCCAGTCAGATGACAGTCTGTCTCTCACTGCTGTGGTTGAGGAAGAGATAAAACAGATAAAGACCACCACTATGCTGCTGTGATGCTCCACTTACAGTGACACAATTTTGTGATGTTTGTAGCCACTCCATCTACTTCAGTCTGATGGAGTTAGGTTAATAAAGTGCATGAGTTGACAACACTATTTCCCAAGAATTTCCTCATACACTATATGAATCTAGTTCCTGACGCACTGCAGCTAGACCTAGGCAGTCATATGTAAGTGCATACAAGATAGCTAAAATCTTGACCTGAGGTGAACTCTTACCATTATCAATTAGGTTCTCATGAGTATTTCCCCTTTATCAGTCAACTAACATTAACAAGCCCCCTTTTGTTCTTCCAATCTCTTTTTTTTTAAAATTAAATATGAGTTGTTCTCCCGAGTTCGTGACTAAAGGAAAATGGACTAAATTTTAAACATTCACTTTAACAATTCTTAATGTCATTTTTGGACAGCTTAGTCATTACAGTATCAGAGAATGTAACCAAAAAAGCAGCAGCTGTAGTACTTTTTTTTTAAAACAGTCGACGGATTCACGTTCGCAGTTTTAGATTTAAAATCAAGGTAACACACGCTTCATCTGTGAATTTATTGAAGAAAAAATTATTTTTTTACATCGCACACAAAATGCTAATGTTTTCTGTATGAGTTTGATCTATTGAATCAGTACTTTCGATTTTAAAACCTAGCGGTGTGTGTTGAATGCGTTCGGGAGGAAGCGGCTTGTGAAAAAAGCAAGTCCACTTGAGACATCGCATGAAGCGTGTGTTACCCTGTCTTTGAAGTCGATTTTCATGTACAGTTATTGTGACATCGCGGTTTTCTTGCTGGGAAAAGCTAAATAAAACTTTAATTAACAGATTCACAGCAGAATTTTTAAGCACCAATGGCATAGTTTGCTGCAGATAGTTTGTGGAGCGTGTTGGGTCAGCCGTTCCACTTTTTGGCCGCCAGTTTGACGGCAATTTTACATTATTTATTACTCACAATCACATGCACAAACTTTACTTTCATCAAATCCCACTGCTTATGGTGTTTCTTGGACATATGTACAACCTCCTGATGCAATGTTTCTTTGCCTAAAACTAAAAAATAGCTGGTTATAAGAAACTTTAATAGAGCACCCCATCCAGTCACGAACTCGGGAGAACAACTCATATACAAATCCCTCTATATCTGACACAATTAGCTAATACTGTGGATATATTTATAAACCTTCAGGCTTATAATCAGACTAAGAAATCACAGGGCTGCAGTTTAACAGGTGTTTTTATAATTTGCACACATGATTAAGTAGTCTATATCTTTCACAAGGCCCTTGGTTAACAATATATACAGCATCCTGTTCTATTATTAAAAACTAATAATAGATACAAACTTAAATTCAGCTTGGTGAGAAATAATTAACAGATAACACAGTATTTTTGCCCACTAAGAGTGTAATGTATGGCCAGAGTCCCTAGATATTCAGTGTTTAAGATTATATTTCTAAATAACCAGTTTTTGAGTTAAATCTACTTTTTTTTACTATGCTTTAAGGCATACATGCACAAAAAGTTGTGGTTACAGTAACCCAACCAACCCCGTTTTTTGCTGTTGACCCTAATTGTGGTTTCTTTGTGCTACAAAAAACCCACATAAATTGATGTTAATCAACAAACTGCGTGCTGTCCCATCTTCCCTGCCCTATGAGCACTTGAAGAATCCACTATTCAAGTAGAAAACTTTTTTCAATGAAAGATAACTTTTGACGTATGTTCTATCTGGCCTCTTCTTGAAAATTAAAATTGAAAAATTCAAACAAAAAGTTCAGGCCAACCTACTGACTTTTTCCCAAGCTACCATAACCACAACTTTCTTTTGGTTTTGCCTAATAGGTTTTATTGCTGGTTAATGGGCAGCAGCCAGTACAGACAGCCGACAAAGCAAACACAATTGTAAGCAGTGCAAGAAGCAACAAGTAGAAGATGTGGTCTTTGCTCTCACTTCCACGCCTCAGCCACTGAAGCAGGTCATCTGTATCGACATGGCACCAATACATCCATGCATCTCCAGAGCAGACACCAAGCAAGATCACAGTGCTAAGAACACGAATCATCTCAAAGACACTAATTTGGTGACAAGTTCAAAGTAAGACATCTGGTAAATGTCAACAAATCCATATCAACATTTGACATATGGTAGCTGGTTTTGAAAACCTTCATCTTCAGCTAGCAATAAGTAATGATCAGTATTTAAAAATAATACTACTGTTATTTTCTTTTAAACATCACAATTACAATCTGGAGAGAGAGGAGGAAAAAGTGAGAGAAACAGCATAGCATTATCAAAACGTCAGGCCCTGCAGGTCTGAAGTTACACATGGGTTTGGATTTGTGTTGAACATTCCTCTTCCAGAAATCTAACAAGAAATGAATTCCTAAATTTCTAATGAATCAACAAAGCAGTGTACACTACACACTTCATACATCATCACATTAAATTTAAGCCAAGATCATGCCAGAGGACAAGACAACTACAGCAAGCCACGTACAGGTGGGCACAAACACACAAATACTGACATCTGCTAAATCTTCTGACAGATTCCTCACCAGCAAAGGCAGGAAGCCATGAATGCAGGGAAGGAGTGTGGGATGGGGCTGCAATGAGGGTTGGAGTTTGATGCTGCTGCAAATCAAACATGACACAAATGCAATCTACTCACGTGATGTTGGAGCCTTTCAGGAGCATGTCCCATGATGGGGGAAGGCCTTCAAATGTTCCTTTCGCTTGATTAAAGTTGACATGGTAATTCCTCACAACATTGAAGGGCTGGCCTATCTCCATGTCTTTTTCCTTCTCCTCCCCACTCTCTGATGGCTTCTTCTCCTTCTTCCGAAAGAGGTGCATTGTGAATATATACTGAAATCAGAAGAAAGATTACAATGGTAGTTTTGGTTACCACACGCATAATCATTACATATTTCAAAATGAATGTACTCAACTCCTGCTATAACCAAAGACATCATCTATACCATAATCTGGGCGGTTATTAACATTTTTTATTTGAATTAGACAAAGATACTTATCTTTTATCAGTTAGCAACTTATTCCAGTTCTATGGTTTATTGTGGCATATATTGCAAAGAGAACTAAGCCAAACACATGAAACATAGGAGTAATCAAGATAGCTACATTTCAATTTTATGATATATTCATCATTACAAACAACATTGTTTTAAAAAGATTGATCTACTTTCAAGCATTTCTTTCACATCAAGCAGGTGAGCTGCAATAGAAAGTTTATAAGTTTAGATAAGCTACAAGAATTCACCAATAGAAAAGAAAACAACAAACACAGGTAAGGCTGCTTCATAAGCAGTGTAAACTGTAGCTCTATCATCTTCAGTTTTCCTGCAAGCAGATGCCATCAATGAGTAGGGTTGGTTTGGTTCGTTCTCTCTCTCTCTCTCTCTCTCTCTCTCTCTCTCTCTCTCTCTCTCTCTCTCTCTCTCTCTCTCTCTCTCTCTCTCTCTCTTTTAAAAGCATACAAATATGTTAGTCAATTATGCAAGGATTAGCACAGCTAGTGAGTGGAAGTAATATTCCTGTGCGACTTCGGTAGCTGAACAGAATTCATCTTTGCACACATAAAGCATTAGATCAGCAATTGACACAATTTTCCTATCTATTCCTTGTTCCGATCTAATCCTTGTTTTAAAGATGTGTCGTCAACGAAGCCTACCTTTACCTGTTGATGTTAGCAGCCGAGAAGTGGACCCCGAGGTCAGAACCTCAAGACGTACGAAAAATTATCAAGACGTACGAAGTATAACAAGATGGAACAGGACAGGATACGAACAGTACTGGTTGGAGAGGGATGGAGACTACAGTAGAATCTATCAGCGTTCGACTCGATCAGTTCTATAGACCTATTAATTATCCGCCTATGACGTGCACACGCCGGTGAGTGTTCTGGGCCATTTACTTCCGTGTCTGATCACGACGTGAGCAGGCCAGATAAATGGTCTATAAATAGGTTTCTTAAGCAAAAGAATACCACTAAACAACATTCAACAAGTGTTTATCCGACTACTACTGAATTAAGTCAAACTTACTCTGCTTCGTGACAAAATTTTGTGAGACCCAGGAAAGCACAGCCTAATGTCGAAGTGCAGCAGAGCATAAGTGTCCTCGCCCTAGTGCCCCTACCACCTGCAAGAAGGAGTGCCTTGGACTATTCAGAAACAAACTTTATCCGTCATACATGCAATCCACGGTTCCACAAATAGTGCGACAAGCATCCAAAGTGTCAAAGTGGCCGAACATATTACTTACCAGATAACTGGGTGCAAAATATTAGGTGGTTTGTTTCTCCTGACCCAACATACAGGAAAGCACTGAATTAGCTTCCTACTAACTGAAGACACTTTACAAAGGGGAATAACTGGGACAACCGCTCGTTTCATGGCGGTACCGTGTTTTCGAGATGTGAACAAAAGGGGGAAAAAAAACCAATAAACATGTGAGATAGTGTACCAAATCTTCCTGCCTTGAAATCACGTTCCCGGAACAACACAAATGAGAACATAAATCTCGTTCATATATAATTCATAACGAGGTTGCATGGACAATCGTTTTCTAATTCACTTAATATTCAGAGCTGCATTATTTCTTAAATGAAATTTGTCATCAGAGTTTTGAAATGTCAGATTTTTGTGTCTGTCGGTTACCATAAACATAATCTCACAAGAGTGAGAAATATGACTGATTTCTTCATTAATACAGATGAAAAGTTCAATTTGCATCTGTGTACGTGTGGACGAAATGATATAACAGTTTGGAATTAGTACGAATTCATAAGGCTAAATGAGTCGTTGTCGGCAACATTTCCGGACACTGTACCCCAGTTTTGAAATCTCGGCATTACAGTCACGTGACTCGCACGCCCGGGGAGTTATGCTAAGATCCGGCCGCGTTAATGTATAGTCTGCGTTTTGCAACAAACGTCTTGCTCAGCGATACCGGTGCTCCATGCACCTTAACCCTCCGCGTGATTCGGTACGTGTAATCTTAAGCTAAACGACGTTTATAAATGTCCGTTCTCGCGAGAAATGCCGAGATTTGACACTGGGTACAGTGTCCGGAAATGTTGCCGACAACGACCATTTCAGCATTAATTATAGCGATCGTCATGCTAATTAATTCATCCATGCTCTCCGCGCTTTCCTTTAGTTAATTGCCCCCAGTTAGATGTCTAGTTGAGCAATGATCTTTAAACGATGTCAAAGCTCATCCTCGAGCTAGTGCCACATTAATAGAAAATACGGGATTAAAAAAGTATAGGCCTACGTTGTTTTTATAGTGTTCAACTTCAAACAAAAAGGGAAGCGGTCGAGTCGGAGAATGGACGGGGGCTAATTATTACCTCAGATATCAAGTGGGAGCAGAAGAGAAGGATAAAGACTGGATATGGGAGATGGCGTTAAAGTGGGAAGCCAAAAGGAGAAAGCGGATGAAATAGGCACCAATTTGGGTGCAAAATATTATGCTGAACAGGGGGAGATAAATCATTCGGTTCTGCCTGAGTAACGCCATCAGTAATTCAGACATAATTATTGAGACATGGGTTGGTGGAGTTTAGAGGAGAGAGTGGATAGGAGGCAACTGGAGATCTGGAACGAATGCATGTTTACGGCCTGTCATCAGCCTTTGAAGGCTATGCAAGACCAGGGACCGCAAGAATCACAAGATGTTTCTATAGTAAGACTAGCATGCAATGTCAAGCCTCGATTTCCTTTGTTATACGTCTTATAGTATACAAAATGTGTAGTAGGGAGACGCAGTGGGCCAATTCCATAGGGCCAATTCTTATCCCCAACCCACGACTACAGCCAAACTTCGCAGACTTCAGCTTTGCATCAGGGGTCAAGCGTGATGTATATTTTTTAATCACCTTTTCCCATTCTCAATACAGTCCATTACGGCATTTTTAGAATCTTTCTCTTTTTTTTTCCTGCTCGCGGCTCTAGTGATAAGCTGTCACTGAACTGCTGTGCGTGGAGATGCAATAAACACTCGATGTGGAAAAATCATTATCAATAAACCATGCAGAACTATAGAGAAATAGCAATTTAAAATAAGTATTAACAGCAGCAGTGGCGGCGGCGGCGGCAGTGGCGATGGTGAATAAAGACGACCGGAGTGATATTGTTGTTGGAAGTGGTGTGGTGGTGGTGGTAGTGGTGTGGCAGTAGTGGTGGTGTGGTAGTGGTGGCGGTGGTGGTGGTAATCCTCTTTCAATCATGTCCCTCCATCCTTCCAATCTCCCCAGATTGCTTGAAACAGTTGCGTGAGAGGTAAAATCGACTGGTTTCTGCTATATCCTTTTATGGCAAAATGTTCACTGAAGGGAAGTGGATGACCTACTGCAACATCGTAAATAACGCTGCGTAACTGCACCCGGATCTAGTTTGACAGCCCCAAGCGGAATGCGTGTTCAAGGTTTGCGTTGCGTTTGACGCGCATTACGTCACCATGGAACGGGGCACATGATGGGAATGAGACACATGGCCACGTGATGCCTGTCTGTTGACTTTTCCTGAACGCATTTTACATCGTCTTGTCAGTCTCTCTCTCTCTCA